>WNGS01010496.1:0-39988 GCA_020271785.1 Procambarus virginalis
TATATATATATATATATATATATATATATATATATATAAACTTATTGAGAGCAGTTATCGAACAAATTGACTGTTGATATGAAATAGTTGTTCAATACAGAAGGAAAGTAAATAAACAATGAACTTACAAAATATCTTAGAAATTACGTGGCTGCTAAAATCCAATCACAAAACGTGCAAGGTTATGTAATATTTATAGTAAAAAATTAAAAGGTAACTACTCTTGTGTGACTTGGCTAATATCTATGGAAGTAATTTTAATAGACAATTCTCACGATTTGCCACTCCATAAAAAAATAAACAGTTTTCCGTTACCAGAAGCGTATAAAATGAAAGATGCCAGATTTTCCTTTTGGGACCAACAATTAGGTTGCAGTGATGTGAAGGGCGTGTGAGGGCAGGGAAGGAAGAGATGACGGCGTGAGTAGTGAGGGATGGAGGACACTGGGTATGGGGGATTGTGTGGGCAGGAAGGGAGGGAGGAGATGGGGGAAGGGCATGTGTGGGGTAAGGAGGGAACGAGAAAGGTAGAGAGGAAAGGTCGAAATGGGGCAGAGGGGAGGAGAGCAGATAAAGGAGGGAGATTGGAAGGGAGCAGATAAAGGATGAAGATTGGAAGGGAGCAGATATAGGATGAAGATTGGAAGGGAGCAGATAAAGGATGAAGATTGGAAGGGAGCAGATAAAGGATGAAGATTGGAAGGAAGCAGATATAGGATGAAGATTGGAAGGGAGCAGATAAAGGATGAAGATTGGAAGGGAGCAGATAAAGGATGAAGATTGGAAGGGAGCAGATATAGGATGAAGATTGGAAGGTAGCAGATAAAGGATGAAGATTGGAAGGGAGCAGATATAGGATGAAGATTGGAAGGGAGCAGATAAAGGATGAAGATTGGAAGGGAGCAGATAAAGGATGAAGATTGGAAGGGAGTAAAAGATGAGGAGAGACAGGGGATAGGGAGATGAGGAGAGACTGGGGATAGGGAGAGGGAGGGGAACGAGAGATCCGGCCACAGTAAGGTACTCCATCTGAAATCTACATCTATGAGAGAGATTATAATTTTTTGGTCTGTTTCTTTGTTTCTTTGTCCAAGGTTTGAGACCAGATGTTTGGGTCTAGCCTCAACCAGCTTTGCAGAGTGAATGGTCTGAGGTATGAGCAGTCATAGGAACTGGGGTCACTTCCAGTGCCGCAGTTAAAGAAATATCTAGCCAAACCCCTTTGCGATTTTTATGAAGTTTGAAATTACATACATAGACGCAATAAAGCACCTAAATTATTGGGATCGTCTCAAAGCTCTCCAAATATACTCACTAGCAAGAAGACGAGAGAAATATCAAATAATATGCACATGAAAAATACTGGAGGGCCAGGTCCCAAATCACCACAGTAAAATAACAACATACTGGAGTGAACGATATGGAAGAAAATGCAGAATAGAACCAGTGAAGAGCAGAGGTGCCATAGGCACAATCAGAGAACACTGTATAAACATCAGAGGTCCACGGTTGTTCAACACCCTCCCAGCGAGCATCAGAACTATTGCCGGAACAACCGTGGACATCTTCAAGATGAAACTAGATTGTTTCCTCCAAGGAGTGCCGGACCAACCGGGCTGTGGTGGGTATGCGAGCCTTCGGGCCGCTCCAAGCAACAGCCTGGTGGACCAAACTCTCACAAGTCAAGCCTGGCCTCGGGCCGGGCTTGGGGAGTAGAAGAACTCCCAGAACCCCATCAATCAGGAATATGTGGGCCTGCGGGCCGCTCCAAGCAACAACCTGGTGGACCAAACTCTCACAAGTCAAGCCTGGCCTCGGGCCGGGCTTGGGGAGTAGAATAACTCCCAGAACCCCATCAAGCAGGTATATGTGGGCCTGCGGGCCGCTCCAAGCAACAGCCTGGTGGACCAAACTCTCACAAGTCAAGCCTGGCCTCGGGCCGGGCTTGGGGAGTAGAAGAACTCCCAGAACCCCATCAAGCAGGTATATGTGGGCCTGCGGGCCGCTCCAAGCAACAGCCTGGTGGACCAAACTCTCACACGTCAAGCCTGGCCTCGGGCCGGGCTTGGGGAGTAGAAGAACTCCCAGAACCCCATCAACCAGGTATCAACCATGTATTAAATCATGGATATGTTTTCCCTAGACGTTGAAGTTTGGAGAAGCTCATGGAAGAGATCAGGAGCAGGATTTAGGATGGGACAGGGAAGGGGGGAAAGGAATGGTGCCCAACCACTTGGGTTGGACGGTAGAGCAACGGTCTCGCTTCATGCTGTTCAAGTGGTTGGGTACCATTCCTTCCCACCGTCCCATCCCAAATCCTTATCCTGATCCCTTCCCAGTGCTGTATAGTCGTAATGGCTTGGTGCTTTCTCCTGATTCCCCCCTTCCCTTCCCTCCTCATCATTCTAACATGAATGGACATGTGCAGGTAAATGTCGGGAGTAGCTTCAGCATTCTATGGAAAACATATCCATCATTTTCCATAGAATCTATAGAAGGAAGAGAGTCGAGGTGGCTGAGAGGAAAAAAGGGGAGAGGGGGTATGATATGGGAAAAGAGGTGGGAAAGGAGGAATAGAGATGGAGAGGGTGGATGGGGGGAGAGAACAGAATGGGAAGAGGATACCGGGTACCCCTCTGCCATATTCATAACGTAATGTCTGTCTGTCTGTCAGAGGATGGAGGCTAGACACTTGGGACAAGTTTTCCCAAACTTTTCAAACTAATTACCGTTGGTTACATGCCCAACATGGGCGGGTCGCAATCGCTGTCCAAAATACAGTGCCAAGTGACACTGCCATAGTCACCCCCACGAAAACCTCACAATGCTACATAACTCGACTCTGAATTATTATTATTAATATTATTATTTTGTTAAGGAAAGCAGCGGGCTAATGGTCATGAAATGGGTGTGATAAAAAGGCCGACCTCCTAAAGTCTAACAGGATGGTTAAAGTTGACGGAAGAAACAAGAAAATACCACCACTTATAAGCTATTATAATTAATACAATATTGGTATTGTTAGGGTACATTTTGAGGTACTTGGTGGTACAAGAAGTACAAGTTTGTGTTCAAGAGGGAGCAGCCCAGCGTGCCCGGGTCAGTCGCCCTGGAGGCTCCGAGGCGTGCGGACGTGTGGCTCCCTCTGGTCAGAGATGACGAGTCATGTTACCATATTGTTCTGGAGTTACTATGGGTGTGTTAATTGTTAGGGGATTACTATGGGTGTGTTAATTGTTAGGGGATTACTATGGGTGTGTTAATTGTTAGGGGATTACTATGGGTGTGTTGATTGTTAGGGGATTACTATGGGTGTGTTAATTGTTAGGGGATTACTATGGGTGTGTTGATTGTTAGGGGATTACTATGGGTGTGTTGATTGTTAGGGGATTACTATGGGTGTGTTGATTGTTAGGGGATTACTATGGGTGTGTTAATTGTTAGGGGATTACTATGGGTGTGTTGATTGTTAGGGGATTACTATGGGTGTGTTGATTGTTAGGGGATTACTATGGGTGTGTTGATTGTTAGGGGATTACTATGGGTGTGTTGATTGTTAGGGGATTACTATGGGTGTGTTGATTGTTAGGGGATTACTATGGGTGTGTTGATTGTTAGGGGATTACTATGGGTGTGTTGATTGTTAGGGGATTACATGGGTGTGTTGATTGTTAGGGATTACTATGGGGTGTTGATTGTTAGGGGATTACTATGGGTGTGTTGATTGTTAGGGGATTACTATGGGTGTGTTGATTGTAAGGGGATTACTATGGGTGTGTTGATTGTTAGGGGATTACTATGGGTGTGTTGATTGTTAGGGGATTACAATGGGTGCGTTGATTGTTAGGGGATTACTATAGGTGTGTTGATTGTTAGGGGATTACTATGGGTGTGTTGATTGTTAGGGGATTACAATGGGGTGTTGATTGTTAGGGATTACTATGGTGTGTTGTTGTAGGGATTACTATAGGTGTGTTGATTGTTAAGGGATTACTATAGGTGTGTTGATTGTTAGATGGTATATACTTGTGTGTGTGTGTGTGGGTGTGTGTGGTGTGTGTGTGTGTGTGTGTGTGTGTGTGTGTGGTGTGTGTGTGTGTGGTGTGTGTGTGGTGTGTGTGTGTGTGTGTGGGTGTGTGTGTGTGTGTGTGTGTGTGTGTGTGTGTGTGTGTGTGTGTGGTTGTGTGTGTGTGTGTGTGTGTGTGGTGTGTGTGTGTGTGTGTGTGTGTGTGTGTGTGTGTGTGTGTGGTGTGTGTGGTGTGTGTGTGTGTGTGTGTGTGTGGGTGTGTGTGTGTGTGTGTGTGTGTGTGTGTGTGTGTGTGTGTGTGTGTGTGTGTGTACTTACCTATCTGTACTTACCTATCTGTGCTTGCAGGATCGAGCATTGACTCTTGGATCCCGCCTTTCCAGCTATCGGTTGTTTACAGCAATGACTCCTGTCCCATTTCCCTATCATACCTAGTCTTAAAAGTATGAATAGTATTTGCTTCCACAACCTGTTCCCCAAGTGCATTCCATTTTTCCACTACTCTCACGCTAAAAGAAAACTTCCTAACATCTCTGTGACTCATCTGAGTTTCCAGTTTCCACCCATGTCCCCTCGTTCTGTTATTATTACGTGTGAACATTTCATCTATTTCCACTTTGTCAATTCCCCTGAGTATTTTATATGTCCCTATCATATCTCCTCTCTCCCTTCTTTTCTCTAGTGTTGTAAGGTTCAGTTCCTTCAGTCGCTCTTCATATCCCTTCCCTCGTAACTCTGGGACAAGCCTCGTCGCAAACCTCTGAACCTTCTCCAGTTTCCTTATGTGTTTCTTCAGGTGGGGGCTCCATGATGGCGCGGCATACTCTAAGACGGGTCTCACGTATGCAGTGTAAAGCGCCCTAAAAGCCTCCTCATTTAGGTTTCTGAATGAAGTTCTAATTTTCGCCAGTGTAGAGTACGCTGCTGTCGTTATCCTATTTATATGTGCCTCAGGAGTTAGATTAGGTGTCACATCCACTCCCAGATCTCTTTCTCGAATCGTTACAGGTAGGCTGTCCCCTTCATTGTGTACTGTCCCCTTCATTGTGCACTTGTGTATGTGTGTGTGTGTGTGTGTGTGTGTGTGTGTGTGTGTGTGTGTGTGTGTGTGTGTGTGTGTGTGTGTGTGTGTGTGTGTGTGTGTGTGTGTGTGTGTGTGTGTGTGTGTGTACTCACTTAGTTGTACTCACCAACCCTCAAACCATCCAGTATCCCCAACTCCCCTAAGCCCTCCCTTCTTCCTCATCCACCTCAGCCCTTCTTTTCCCCCAACCTTCCCCACCAAAGCCCTCTCTTATCTTCTGCCCCCGTCCCCCCTCTCACCCACCCCCTCAAGCCACCCCCCTCTCACCCACCCTACCAACCCTTCCCTCTCTACCCCCCCCACTCCCCAAGCCCTATTTTCTCCCCCCCCCAAGCCCTCCTTCCTCCACCACCCTCCCTGTTCCATCATCCTAGGCCCCGCACACCCCAGATCCGCCCGGGCCCCCTTCCTAGGCCTTCCCATCCCGGACCCTCCCTGTTCACCAGCTTCAGGGGAACCAACAGAAACTGAGAAAGGACAGAAGAGTCAGTTTCAGGGTAATGTACTCGAACATAGATAGGATTACAAGCAAGGCCAGTGAACTAAGGGAAAGAGCACAAGAAGTGAACCCAGATGTAATCGGGCTCACAGAAATAAAACTCTCTGAATCATAATGAATGTAGTGTTTCCCCAGGACTACACTGTACACTAGGACTACACTGAAAGAGAGGGAAAGAAGTGGGTGGAGAAAGAAGTAGGTGGAGTGTCCCTACTAATAAGAAAGGAAGGGAGTCTCAAAGATATGGTTATCCTAGGCTGCGAAGGATTCAGAGGCTACATATCAGGCACCATGACATTGGGAGGACCAAGAGTAGTAGTAGCAGTGATTTATAACCCTCCACCAAATGACAGAAGACCCAGGCAAGTATGACAACAACAACATGGCAGTTAACTCTATAATTAAGAGAAAGAAATAGAAATAAAAATAGATCCTACCTGTATGTGGGATGTTTTTTTTTTTTTGCTGTCACGACTGCAATGCGTACGTCGCCAATGTACATGTGGCAGACGCTTCACGAAGCTGTCGGAATTAGCAGAATAGAAAATACGAGAGCAACCGTACAGGGCCTGGGAGCAAGGTCGAGTTAGAGTCCTTGTGGGTCTCTTCTCAGACTAGCCTCACCTGGTCCTGCTCCACGTTGGTCGTTGGAATCTCCTCAATGATGTAACACTTTAAGGGACTCCTAGGGTCCTCATCAAATTTATAGTTTAGTGACTTACAGGCAACTCGGTGTTGAAGACACTTAGAGCTGAAGGCTTGAGTAATATTGACAGTATTCAGAAGTGGTTCAACAGAAACACCGCATAAAGCTTAACAGTAGTTTATTTACTAACTTAACCACTAATACACAGGGTGCTTGATTTACTTTCGATTGGCGTCAGCAAAGCTATGGTTGCATTAGCGAGACTCTTGACGTCTGGCTAATCGACTCGTATCCACTCGTGGAGAAACACCTAACTTAACACAGTTGACAGCCAATCATTAACACGGCAACCTAACTGCCGGTATGCAAAGGGATCACAAGAGTTCCAACCGGATACTCGGTAATGATGATATGCAATAAACACAATAATAATCACACAATAACTAAATGTGTGGTGTATGTGAAGCTCACATCCACAGACGAGTGAAATGCTGTGATACCACACAGATAAACACGCATTCACCGTCGATTCACCTATAACCTGCGACAGGTATAAGAAGGTGAGAACTGTGGTTGATCCCTCAGATCAACACAGACACAATAAAACAATGACAAGATCTTGTACTTACAGATAAGGTACCTTTCCTTACGCACTCACTCAGACTCGTTTATACAAGCACTCGTAGGTGGCCTGATAGCTGGTTTCGCTCGTAGACACGGAGGGTACTCGCATTATCTTGAGATGATTTCGTGAGTAGGGCGTGCTGTATGCTTAACAGACAGACACACGCGCACACACTGGCACTGACGGTGCGTGAGGTGGTGACGTCACGTAGGAGTGAGGGCGGCGGCGGGCGCTCGAGGTACACGCTCAGGATGAGTGGCGGTACCATGCACTACACTGTACACTGTGGTAATGTCACACACAGATTACTTAGGCGGCGGCACTGCCTTAGTTCACTCTAGGTCACTCACGACGATCTTTGTCACCAGGGGTTACCTGATACCAGTCTGTTTCGCTCTGGAGATTTGTCACTTTAGGCTTCTAAACAATATATTCGCACTCGTGATTCTGGCGAGTGTGTGGTATATCGCAAAGACGCTGAGTTAACTTGACGGTGAGGGATAGACGGTGATCAGTCTATTGGCCGGTAGAACAGAACACGTCCTCTTCGTATGGTCTCTCTCACGTGAATGAGTTTGCAAGGGTGCCGGGCATCTCGTGGCACACAACACAAAAGAAGTTACAATTTGACCAATAGCATTGCAGCAAATGAGCGGGAACCAATCATATTAGCTCGTTCGATGAGCAGTAGCAGGAGTGACGTCATGAACACGTCATAGCTGTTATTCCGCTCGCGCCGGTTGACCCCAGAGGTCAGACGCTGCTGGCGCCTTCCCCTCTGTCTCAGCGGGCACCAGCCATGTACTCACTGACCCTTTGGTAGCAAGTATACTTAGCTCCCTGTATCTACTTCCTGCCTAGACATACGGCGGCCTACGTATTTTAACAGTGTTCCTGGTTAAGTGGGCATTCTGGAGATACCCAACATGCTAGGTCACTATCCAGGATTAAGAGAGATAGGCTTTGTGCACGAAGATCTGTGCACTGTGCACTGCAATGAGCCATTCAAGTCGGCTGTGGGAGGATCTTGGGAGACATACTCCCACATCACCCCCCAACAAAGATCGAGCTCCACATGTGGTGCTCGTTCAACTCACACCGCTGATGACCTGTGCACAAATGTGTGCACTTTGCGCGGCCGGGTCCAGCGGACCCCGTTTTCTATACAGCTAGGCGAGGGGGGCCTCGTCTAGACTATTCTCTTCTGGTAAGTGAGGAATTTCTTCAGTCACCGGATCACATGTGGCTATCTGTTCAGGTCTTGAGCAGGCACTGTGGTTGGACGTAGCTCCAGGTCTGGGTCGGCTCAACGCCTCGAAACCCTGAGTGGCGCTGGTCTGTCCACTGCCTCTCTCCACCTGTGTCATGCCTGAAACATCAGAGACACACTGGGAACCAGTGTCCGGTGATGCGCGTTGCGTTTCCTCGCTCATGTCTCCCTCGTTCGACGTCTCGTTAATCACCCCTGACCTACTCAACCAGTCAGCACCTACGTTGTCGGCTCCCTTTATGTAAACCACGCGGAATGTGAACTGTTGAAGGAACAACACCCAGCGCATTATTCTAGGGTTTGCGTTTTTAAGCGTGCCGATGTGGCTGAGGGGTTGGTGATCTACTTGAAACGTGAAACGCTTACCATAGAGATACTGGTAGAATTTCCTTACTCCCACGACAGCAGCAAGGAGTTCCTTTTCTACAGTGGAGTACTTCTGCTCAGCATCGCTCAATTTACGACTGGAGTACGCAACTGGCCAGATTTCACCGTCGTACTCTTGCATGAGTACAGCACCAATACCTGTATTTGAGGCATCTGTCCGAAGGATGTACTCCCTGGTAGAATCTGGTAGTCTAAGGATGGGTGCTTCAGTCAGCTTCTTCTTGAGCGTCGAGAATGCTGAGTTCTCCATTTCTGTCCAACGTACTCTAACAGGTGCATTCTTCTTGGTGAGATTAGTTAGCGGAGTTGCTATAGACGTGAAATTGGGAATGAAAGTTCTGTAGTACCCTGCAGTCCCAGGAATGACTTAACCTGAGTCTTGGTGGCGGGTGGAGCGGCTTCACTGATCTTGGTGATCTTCTCAGGCAGCGGCCTGGTGAACCCTCCCCCTATCACGTGACCAAGGTACCTGACCTCCTTGCACCCCACTCACACTTAGTGGGTTTTGCAACCATTCCTACTTCTTGTAGTCTTGTCACACCTGCCTTAGCAAGGTCAGATGTTCTTCCCACGTAGCAGAGTGGATGAGCACATCGTCCACGAACACTCTACTCCAGTAATTCCCCCAAGACCTTGCGCATAGTTCTGTTGAACACGGCTGGGGCGTTCACCAGTCCAAACGGAAGAACTGTGAACTGGAAGAGACCTTCGCTTGTCATGAAGGCAGTGCAGCGCTTACTGTCTTCATGTAATGGAATCTGCCAAAATCCTTTTGTCAGATCAAGCTTGGAGAAATAGCAACTGGAAGCTAACCTCGAGAAGATCTCATTTTGATTGAACATCGGTTCAGCATCAAACTCTATGATGGAGTTCAACTTCCTGAAGTCGAGGCAGATGCGCACACCTCCCCCAGGCTTCTTCACTAACACCATCGGGCTTGAGTATGGTGAGGTCGACTTCTCTATTACTCCCGCATTAATCATAGATGCCAGTTCTTCTCTCACCTGTGGTACAAGGTGATGAGGAACAGGATATGGTTTTGTTCGTACCGCTTGCTGCTCTAGCAAAGGTATGCGGTAACCTTACTTTTGCTACCTTAGTGACGTCAGAGNAAACCCTCCCCCTATCACGGACCAAGGTACCTGACCTCCTTGCACCCCAACTCACACTTAGTGGGTTTTGCAACCATTCCTACTTCTTGTAGTCTTGTCAACACCTGCCTTAGCAAGGTCAGATGTTCTTCCCACGTAGCAGAGTGGATTAGCACATCGTCCACGAACACTTCTACTCCAGTAATTCCCCCCAAGACTTTGCGCATAGTTCTGTTGAACACGGCTGGGGCGTTCACCAGTCCAAACGGAAGAACTGTGAACTGGAAGAGACCTTCGCTGGTCATGAAGGCAGTGCAGCGCTTACTGTCTTCATGTAATGGAATCTGCCAAAATCCTTTTGTCAGATCAAGCTTGGAGAAATAGCAACTGGAAGCTAACCTCGAGAAGATCTCATTTTGATTGAACATCGGTTCAGCATCAAACTCTATGATGGAGTTCAACTTCCTGAAGTCGAGGCAGATGCGCACACCTCCCCCAGGCTTCTTCACTAACACCATCGGGCTTGAGTACGGTGAGGTCGACTTCTCTATTACTCCCGCATTAATCATAGATGCCAGTTCTTCTCTCACCTGTGGTACAAGGTGATGAGGAACAGGATATGGTTTTGTTCGTACCGCTTGCTGCTCTAGCAAAGGTATGCGGTAACCCTCTACTTTTGCTACCTTAGTGACGTCAGAGAGTACCTCCTTGTACTCTGCTACCAGTCGAGTAACCTGGTCGACTTGATCTTCAGACAGCTGATCATCAACCTTAACATCTCGGTGTGTCTCCTGCTGCTGTTGATTGAAGAGACCTGGCTGACCTTCCTCCTCGTCGGCGGTTATCACTGAGACACCGGCGATCGTTGCTGAGAGCAGAGGGTGGTCGATCGGCCCTGTCGATGTCGAGCCCTGCGGTCCTCTCCTGTTTTTACGTCTTACATGCTTCTTCGGCTTGTTGGATCCATCTGCAGGAGGGTCCTCGTAGCGTTGGAGCATGTTGTTCTTTTGCTTTCTCTCCCTTATACTTCAACTGGGTGAGGGTGTGGTCACTCCCTGTGACGTCATCCCCGAGCGAGTCGCCCTTGGGATCAGCTGGCGAGGACGGCTGTACTCAGCAGCGTCCTCACGCTCCCCCGTTTTCTTCGAGGGTGGACTTGGGCAATCAGAGACTCCCGGAACATTTCCCAATAAAAGTCCATATACAGCACGTTCCTGTTGAACGGCACGGATTTTACCTTTGATGTAAGGTGTGTCGACCCACACATACACCTCCACCATCTCTTTAGTATAGCCATTTGGGAATTTGACATAGATATGTCTACCTGTCTCAGATCCTGGCTGTACTAGGCTCTTTCTTACCATGTGAGTAGTGGCGCCTTTGTCACGGAAGATTTTCGCCGATTTTCCGTTAACATTTCCGTCCACCACCTCAAGGGTCCAAGCTAGTGGATCCTTTCCAACGTTGGGATGTTTCTTACCACTTGAGCTCACACCTGCTATGTAACCTGATTTCGGTTTTACCTTGCAATCAGCTGCACGATGACCTGGCTTACCACAGGTGTAGCACTTGTGCACCTGCTTGTTGGAGGAGTTTCCCTGCTCCCCCGACACACCAGTCTTAAGCTTAGCTCTATCGCCAATACCTGTAGCATGATGCTTCTCGTGCGGCTTCACCCCTTTCACCTGTCTCCTGGCCCCAGCCCACAGATCAGCTTGCTTGGCCATAGACAGATTTGACACAATTTCTTGCTCTTTGAGCTTGACACGCAGAGACGATTCGCATGCTTCTAAGAACTGTTCACGAATCATCAGTTGATAGAACTCCATGCTCCCAGGAGCAGTCTCCATGAGTTCACAGTAACGGTTTAGACTCGATTCTAACCGCTGTAACATGAGCACATATGTCTCACCTTTTTGCAATTGAGCCCTACGGAAATTCTCTAGCATCCGGTCTGCAGTTATGCCAAAACCGTTCAGCAGCGCTGTTGTCAATGCCTCGTAATCTCCGCGCTGGTGCGGACCCAGACTGTGGTAGATAGTTAATGCCCTACCCTTTAACAATGCACTAAGAGCGAGTGCCCACTTTGATCTTTCCCACCCGCAATCAGCGGCGTGACCTTCGAAACGCTTGATGTATGCATCCATCGAGTCGTCCCTCTCATCAAAGTTAGCTAGTTTAGGTAGTTTGACAGTCTTACCTTGTTCAACGTTAGTCTCCGTTGAACGACCACTTGTCTGGTCATCCTGCCTTGCTTGCAACTGCATGCGAGCTATGCGTTCAGTACTTTCTCGGTTCTGCTGATCAGTCCAGCGTTTGTTTTCTCTCTCTTGCTGATCAGTCCACAGTTTGCTTTCTCTGTCCTGCTGATCAGTCCAGAGTTTCATAGCTTGCTCTGCTACTTTATTCCCTTCGAATCCCAACTCCCTAACTTGGTTACGGTATTCCTCTAAGGTGAATAATTGCGAGCCTGTAATACCTACTCTTTGAGTTGGTGTCGTCCACAAGGACCTTTTGGGCCGAGATTCTTCCCCATAGAATCCCCCCAACGGAGTATTGCAAGGGTTAGATTCCCGCGTGACTCCGTTTTCTTCCGCAGCGCGCGTGATTCTAGTGACATCATTCTCGGTGACGTCACCCACAGGGGTCTCTACCTCCAAGTTGTCTCTCACTGGGGTCTCTCCCACTGTGTTATCTCTCACTGGGGTCTCACCACCGATAGCTTCATCCAGTGTGATGAGACTCGTGCACGCCACCTCAGCACTACCCTGCATGTGTGCTTGTAGCATCACCTCTTCCACGGCCCTCATGTGCTGTTCCACTCGTTCCTTACACTCTTGTTCAGTAAGAGTGTCGTAGTCGTCAGGTCTACGAGCGGTCAAGGCCAAGTGAAGATGCAGGTAGCGCTGTTTGTACTCTACACACTCAGACATACTGGTGGTGTGTGTACCTAACAGGGTGTTAAACATCCTCTGAATACTGCTCGTCACTTTTGAATTTTCAGGGAAAATTTAAGTGCGAAATTTTACTGTATAACCTAGCTCATAGGTTCCAACTAAGCCTAACACGTTGGGCGCCAGATGTGGGGGTTTTCTTTTTTTTGCTGTCACGACTGCAATGCGTACGTCGCCAATGTACATGTGGCAGACGCTTCACGAAGCTGTCGGAATTAGCAAAATAGAAAATACGAGAGCAACCGTACAGGGCCTGGGAGCAAGGTCGAGTTAGAGTCCTTGTGGGTCTCTTCTCAGACTAGCCTCACCTGGTCCTGCTCCACGTTGGTCGTTGGAATCTCCTCAATGATGTAACACTTTAAGGGACTCCTAGGGTCCTCATCAAATTTATAGTTTAGTGACTTACAGGCAACTCGGTGTTGAAGACACTTAGAGCTGAAGGCTTGAGTAATATTGGCAGTATTCAGAAGTGGTTCAACGGAAACACCGCATAAAGCTTAACAGTAGTTTATTTACTAACTTAACCACTAATACACAGGGTGCTTGATTTACTTTCGATTGGCGTCAGCAAAGCTATGGTTGCATTAGCGAGACTCTTGACGTCTGGCTAATCGACTCGTATCCACTCGTGGAGAAACACCTAACTTAACACAGTTGACAGCCAATCACTAACACGGCAACCTAACTGCCGGTATGCAAAGGGATCACAAGAGTTCCAACCGGATACTCGGTAATGATGATATGCAATAAACACAATAATAATCACACAATAACTAAATGTGTGGTGTATGTGAAGCTCACATCCACAGACGAGTGAAATGCTGTGATACCACACAGATAAACACGCATTCACCGTCGATTCACCTATAACCTGCGACAGGTATAAGAAGGTGAGAACTGTGGTTGATCCCTCAGATCAACACAGACACAATAAAACAATGACAAGATCTTGTACTTACAGATAAGGTACCTTTCCTTACGCACTCACTCAGACTCGTTTATACAAGCACTCGTAGGTGGCCTGATAGCTGGTTTCGCTCGTAGACACGGAGGGTACTCGCAGTATCTTGAGATGATTTCGTGAGTAGGGCGTGCTGTATGCTTAACAGACAGACACACGCGCACACACTGGCACTGGCGGTGCTAAGGTGGTGACGTCACGTCAGAGTGAGGGCGGCGGCTGGCGGCGGCTGGCGGCGGCTGGCGGCGGCTGGCGGCGGCTGGCGGCAGTACCATGCACTACACTGTACACTGTGGTACAGGTACACTGTGGTAAAGTCACACACAGATTACTTAGGCGGCGGCACTGCCTTAGTTCACTCTGAGTCACTCACGACGATCTTTGTCACCAGGGGTTACCTGATACCAGTCTGTTTCGCTCTGGAGATTTGTCACTTTAGGCTTCTAAACAATATATTCCCACTCGTGATTCTGGCGAGTGTGTGGTATATCGCAAAGACGCTGAGTTAACTTGACGGTGAGGGATAGACGGTGATCAGTCTATTGGCCGGTAGAACAGAACACGTCCTCTTCGTATGGTCTCTCTCACGTGAATGAGTTTGCAAGGGTGCCGGGCATCTCGTGGCACACAACACAAAAGGAGTTACAATTTGACCAATAGCATTGCAGCAAATGAGCGGGAACCAATCATATTAGCTCGTTCGATGAGCAGTAGCAGGAGTGACGTCATGAACACGTCATAGCTGTTATTCCGATCGCGCCGGTTGACCCCAGAGGTCAGACGCTGCTGGCGCCTTCCCCTCTGTCTCAGCAGGCACCAGCCATGTACTCACTGACCCTTTGGTAGCAAGTATACTTAGCTCCCTGTATCTACTTCCTGCCTAGACATACGGCGGCCTACGTATTTTAACAGTGTTCCTGGTTAAGTGGGCATTCTGGAGATACCCAACATGCTAGGAAACTATCCAGGATTAAGGGAAATAGGCTTTGTGCACGAAGATCTGTGCACTGCAATGCCATTCAAGTCAGCTGTGGGAGCATCTTGGGAGACATACTCCCACAGTTGGACGTAAGAGCAACACACACTAATCTCCGAAAGATCTTCGCCAATTGCTTTGAAATTTTGACACAACATTGCATTTGAATAGGCGCGTCTTTTTATATACCTATTATATAGATGCTACCACCTGTGACAGGTAAAAAGATGCGATTTTAAAAAACAGCACCATCTGTTGCACATAATGGCAACATGCACGCTTTACTAAATATGTCACGAATTCCATATCAATGTTTCCGATTGCATTGATAAATTTTATTTTCATAGATTTCGATTTATTATATTTTTTAGTGAATTATTTTGTATGACTGTGTTGGAATTGAGCTGTGTTGTTTACCATACCATTCATTTTGTAAGTATAAGTACAGATGCCATACCTGTGACAGGTAAAACTATGATTTTCTTGAAAAACAGCGCCGTCTTTTGCATGTAAGAGCAACACACATGCTATGCTAGATATGTTCCGTTCCATTTCAGTGTTTCTGACTGCACTAATAGAATTTTCACAGGTTTTGCTTTATTTTCATTTTGATTTAATTATTTTGTGTGAATTGCGTTGGAATTGAGCTGTGTGGTTTACCAGACCGTTCATTTCGTGAGTATAGTTTATTTTTTTATTTGTTCATATTTTTATTTCATTTTTTAACTGTTTTTCTTTTATTTCAGTGATTGGAACATCAGATCAACTTGATGTTCTCAATTTTCTGATGTGAACATCATACCAATTGGGAAGGCATCGGACGAGGGAGTGGGAAATGGTGGGGCTGACGAGGGGACGGAAGTGAGAGATGGTGCGCAAGACGAGGAGACAATGTTGGGGGTATTAGTGGGGAAGGACGAGGGGACGGGGGAGTTTGGGATGGTGGGGACGAGGGAATGGAGAATGGTCGGGAGGACAAGGGGACAGGGGAGTGGGGCATGGTGGAGAGAACAAAGGGACAGAGGAGTGGGGCATGGTGGGAAGGAAGAGGGAATGGTGGAGTGGGGAATGGAGTGGAGGACGAGGGGACGATGGAGTGGGGAATGGTTGGGAGGCCGAGGAGACGGGTGAGGGGGAGGACTGGGGGACAGGGAAGGTTGCTGTGGCTCAGCAACACACATGCGTTGCTGATCGACAGCAACGTGTGGCCGGGTACTGCTAGTCTATGTAAATAAAAATGGAAATGTTCGTTTGTTCAAAATCGCTAATCTCCGAAAGTTCTTCACCGATTTTCTTGAAATTTTCACACAACGTTCCATTCACATCCGAGCGGGGTTTTATATACATACTATATAGATGTCACGTCAGTGACAAGAAAAAACGTGTTTTTTTTTAAAGCTGTGTTTTTCATGTGTTTTTCAAGTGAGGGAAGTCTTCGAAACCTCTTTACCGAATGCTTTGAAATCTTGACACAACATTGCATTTGAATAGGCGAGGGTTTTTTATACCTACTATACACATGACTCACGTGTGACAGGAAAATACATGCTTTTTTTGAAAAACGCCATCTGTAGGACGTATGAGCAACACACGCTGTAATCTCCAAAAGTTGTTCACCGATTGCTTTGAAATTTTGACACGACGTTCCTCTCGAATATGTGTGTGTTTAGATATACTTACTATTTAGATGCTACAACTGTGAGAGGTAAAAACAATCATTGAATGAATATGAATGAGAGGTAAAAACAATCATTGAATAGATCTATGAATCTACCGGCTACAACAATGTTAACTGCTTTATTCACGTTATGTCAAAATGACGCATTTGCGAAAACATTACTGTATTTGGAAGTGCCTACATATTACACATGGAATGCCAGTAGAAAATTATTTGAACGACATAAACGAGAAGAGCGAGTCGACGGACAACCTGGCATATTCAAATAAACTACAATAGGCAGACTGTACACCATGCATTCCAATCAAGAGTTTCTTTCTTCGCGAGCTGTTGGTAAATGTCCCCGGTCCAACGTCTTTAAAGCAATTGAGATTTATCAGCGGCGTAACACATGCCACTTTCCGTACTGCATGTCAAGCTCTGAATTTATTGGAGAACGACCGACACTGGATGCATGCAGTAATGACACGTCCAACACGTCACATCCAAAGCAAATTCGTGCATTGTTTGCAATCATATTGACCACCGGCTCTCCTTTATCTCCAATAGAGTCTGGGAGAAATGCAAATCGCACATGGCTGAAGATATTGTCCGTCGAATACGCAAGGAAAATTCAAATATGAACAAGATATTCACAGCAGAAATCTACAATGAAGCGTTGATAATGATTGAAGATTTGTGCTTGGAAATCGCGAACATAGTTCCCAATCAAATGGGAATGCCATCACCGAATCAATCTGCGGCTGCTTCGTTCAATGTAGAATTGTGTCATGAACAAAATTACTACACGGGTGATCTGTTGCCGAATGTGCAATCATATATTCTTAAGCTAACGCTTGAGCGAAAAGGCATTTACGATAAAATAACTCAAACTGTCAATAACGGGTTTGGAGAAATCTTCTAAGGTGGGTCAGGAAGAACTGTATAACCTTTGTAATTAGATTAATTTTGGCAGCATTTCGATCCCAAAATGGCATAACCTTAGCTCTTGCATCGTCTTAAACAGCTGCGACATTGCTACTAGGTGGAAGAACTGCTACTTCAGCTTTGAAATTGCCATTGAACATGCAATTCATTGAAACTCCCACGTGCAACATTTCCAATGCATCCGGGATGGGAAAAGTATTGCAGAAATGTAACTTATTGTTTGGGATGAATGCACAATGGCTCACAAAATATCGCTCGAGGCTCTTGATCGATCATTGCAAGATTTGCGTGGAAACATCAGACCATTTGGGAACGCATTAATATTGCTTGCAGGAGATTTCATGCAGTCATTTCCTGTAATTCCTCGATCGACACCAGCGGACGAAATAAATGCTTACCTGAAATACTCTACTTTGTGGCGCCACGTAAAGATGTTAAAATTAACTACAAATATGCGTGTCCAACTGCAAAACGACTCATCAGCTTAGATATTCTCACATCAATTTCTGGAAATTGGGAACGGAAACGTGGCAGTCACATACAAGTCCGTCGACACTGTGGTGGAAGCAGATGAAGCGGTTAATTATCCAACAGAATTTTTTAATTCACTCTGTCTGCCAGGAATACCACCACCTCACGAATTGCAATTAAAAATCGGCGTGCCAATTATCATGTTACGAAATATCAACCAGCCAAAGCTTAGCAATGGCACGCGGTTTGCAGTAAAAAAATATTCAGCAACGTCGTAGAAGCAACAATCTTGACAGGACCTTTCAAGGGTGAATATGTCCTCATTGCTCACATTTCTATGATTCCAACGGATTTGCCATTTCAATTTAAGAGATTGTAATTCCCAATTCGATTTACGTTTGCAATCACCATCAACAAAGCTCAGGGCCAATCTTTAGAATTGTGCGGTTTAGATCTAGACACGGATTGCTTCTCACATGCAAGTAAGTTCTCTTCTCTTTTCAAGAGAAGTTCTCAAGTTCTCTTTGGTGCAAGAGATTCAGCGGTATGCCACCAGGCTCGTCCCGGAACTGAGAGGATTGAGTACAAGGCTAAAGGAGCTGAACCTCACATCCCTGGAAAACAGAAGAGTAAGGGGAGACATGATAACCACCTACAAAATTCTCAGCAATTGACAGGGCGGACAAAGAGAAACTCTTCACCACGGGTGGGACACGAACAAGGGACACAGGTGGAAACTTAGTACCCAGATGAGCCACAGAGACGTTAGAAAGAATTTTTTCAGTGTCAGAGTAGTTAATAAATGGAATGCACTAGGAAGTGATGTGGTGGAGGCTGACTCCATACACAGTTTCAAGTAGATATGATAGAGCCCAGTAGGCTCAGGAATCTGTACACCTGTTGATTGACAGTTGAGAGGCGGGACCAAAGAGCCAAAGCTCAACCCCGCAAGCACAATTAGGTGAGTACAATTAGGTGAGTACATGGACATTATATGTTACGTGTTTTAGAGTCGTCAATCAGACAATCTCTATATCTTCACAGACAATGGAACAAGAAAAAATATTGTTACGCACAAGCATGTGAAATTAGACATGTTAGGAACATGCATTTCTCTTTTCTTTCTTTCCATTTAACCAGACTGAGCCACAGCAACGCGTTGCGGGTACAGCTAGTCCTTAATACGAATCAATAGTACTAGCAAGTACTACTTATAATAAACAAATAATGTGTAGTGTAGTGTAGCGTTACTACTTATAACCTTTAGATCTTATATCTAATTATATTATAATCACATCTTATATCAATCATATGTCTAGACAGTAAAAATAGTCAATAAATATGAATTGAAAACTACGCTTTCTAAGGGAGAGGGGAAGCCAACTCGAGAGTGAAGTGCCCGAGGGAGAAATCATTTGTTTACATACAGAGTGACAACGTGTGACGGTGCCTTGCGAAATTAATTTTGTAAAGGACACCATAATAACATATATTTATCACCAGTGATTACTCTCAAGAACTGGGGAAGAACCTGGACAATATGTACACGGAAAAATTCCTAGTACTTTATCAAAATAAGAGTGTAGAGTGGACCACACCAAGTAACGCCACCATCAACACCTATTTTATCCGACTGCAAATACAATTAAGGACATAATCAATTAGCAACGTTACGAGATTAATAAACGGTGTTTGGTACAGAATTGGACCTAATCTCAGACACCATATCAATCAAATCAATAACAGTAAACTATTGCATTGTTACAAAAACGGATTTGATTTCACAGGTTAGCAAAGTATTTTACCCACCTGGTCTATTAAACCCTTTAACAATCAAATGGCATTTTTTGGTGCAAGAAGCTTGGAAGACAAAAGTTGGTTGGGATGATCCACTACCACTCCAGTTACAAAAAGCTTGGATGGAGACGCCTCAAGAACAAAGTTTAGTCGAACAGATAATCTTTCTGAGACACATAGTCGAGGAAAATGATGAAGTAACACTACATGTATTTGCTGACTCGTCAGTCAGAGCTTTTGGAGCTTTTGCTTACTTAGTGACTTCCATCAATCATATCTAATCACCTCTGAGGTCGGAGTCGCTCCATTAAAAAAGAGGACATTGCCTCAGATGGAACTAACTGCATTGCTAACTTGCACACGCTTAGCAGTGCATATCAAACAAGTCTTGTCTACCATGAACATCAAAGATGTTATTATATGGTCTGAAAATGAAGCCGTCTTACAATGGGTGGGAAATGACAACTGTCCGAAACCATATGTAAGGAATTGCGTCTCAGAAATTAAAGAAACGTCTGCAGGCTTTCAATTGTTGCATCTACCAACAAAAGATAATCCAGCTGATCTCTTATCAAGAGGGATGACGTTTAAACAGTTTAAGCAGATATTTGGTTTCATGGGCCTCGATTGTTAGTGAACGGTAGTTGGCCAAAACAAAAGCTACACATCATTACGACACAAACCATAACTACCACCAGACAGCAAGCTTAAACACCACCTATTAAGTGTAATTGTGTGTTGATTGGCCAATTGCATGCTTGTGTAACCCTGATATATCCAATAAGTCTGTTTGTCGTTACAGGGTGAGTCACTGCCTCATATTTCAGTATGTTTTTATTAATCTTACAGCGACTGAATCTTTTCAAAGTAACCAGACACTCGTGAGGTACACACCCTTATGAGTGTCCTTGTGTCAGAAGAGTCAAGTCAAGCCCAACTGAATCTCTTCATATAAATTGAATATATATATGAATATAAATGATAATATACATTAAGTTAACAATTGCATATTTAGTTATCTTAAATTTATAAAATAAGTTTTATCATATTGAAAATAATCTCTTACGTTAATTAACAGTACTTAGACCACACTAAGTTAATTTAATTGCATATTTTATATATATATCATACATCCATAATACTAATTTAGGGTGTCCAGTAACACTGCAGTGGTGAGGTGTAATTGTGTGTAATTGTGGTAAGAGCAATTTCAAACAAATATGGTATCAGGCAGGTCACACTGTTTTACTTCATTACCACGTCACAAGATAATGGAGGGGATGATATCAAAGCACCAAAGAGGTTTGGTATTTTAACTTAAAGACAACGGAGATATATATATGCAGCGATATGTATCAGGAACAATGATTTGACCACTCTGCTCAATCAACAGCAGAATAATCTGGAGCGCACCAATATGGTAACACCCGCAGCGCCACGCGTCACCTGTCAGGTGTCAGCTGACCGGACCCTCGCGATCGTGAGAACAGACTAGTACTTGTTTTCTAATTCTATCACGATCCCCGTTTATTTAACTTTTCCGCAAAACACTGTAATCAACATCCACATGGCATACTTATGATTGCACTGGCCTCACGATCAATATCTTATTCACTACTGCAATCACAGTGACTTTCACCGTACCGAAAGATTATTCTATTCTTAAGAATATTTACTGTGAATGGCTTCGCTTGATCACTGAACTTTCTTTATGTCTATACTTTCTCTCACAGAAGGATATCACTGGCAATCACTCAACGTATATGATATTATTCAGTACACAGGCATGTCATATATAAGTCAGTAATCAAATTACAGGCATAGATATATAAATCATGGAGATCAATACACAGCATTTATATCAGTAAATCATGGAGATCAACACACAGGCATGTACTATCAATAAATCTTGGAGATCAATACACAGGCTATTTATATCAATAAATCTTGAGAATCAATACACAGGCATTTATATCAACATAATCATGGAGATCAATACACAGGCATTTATATCAATAAATTCTAGGCTCATAGCCTAACACCATATCTGGTTTGTTACCAATATATATAATACATATATCAGCAGGAGATTAATATATAGTACGTATAAATTCTTTGACGAATCCTGGTGCTTGCAACACCCACACATAGATATATGTAACTGATACTGTGAGCGCTCTGGGTAGCCTCACCAGACACAGTGCTCTCTGTGACTTAGACTCAGTGAGACTTGCTCCGACATATAAAATGCATGACAAGAAAATATATAGCTAACCCTAGGGGAAATGGGAGCGGTAACTGTAAACACCTACTTCACCTAGCCTAGGACTGACAGTTGGGTTGTAGCTCCTGGTCCAGGCTCTCGCCTCGTTCGCCATCCAGAACACAAGCCCACGCCTTAGGATGTCGCGCGTCTCGACGCTTCTGTAAACAGCAGGTCCGTGCTTCCCTACAGTACGTCGCCACGGGTTGAAGTCGGTCTCCTGGCCGTCAACTTTCCTTACCCAACTACCGGCAGCCAGCCTACGTCTTGGGGGTCGTCGTACGTTTCCCAATTAGTCCTTGTCACTGTACTCCCAGAGGAACTGCTTCTGACCACTACGAAGTCACTGTGAGTTTATCAGCCGCCCAGACGATACTGCTTAAGCTCCACACGCAGCCCCCAACTTCAGAGCACTTGAAGCTCATTTCACTGTCAATTTTCCTCGTCGTCTAGATATATCGCTAGGTATTTGACAAGACTTCTCGAGCTGCTTGCATCCAACTGTTGACGTCGTAGGGTTCCACGAAGTGGGGGTTACCGTCAAACGTGACAGGATCGGCGATCACACGTTCAACCTGGTTGACTAGGCAGTCAACCCTGTTCACTCACGGGGGATTGGCCTCGCCGACTAAGCTGTCTCTTATACTGGGTGACTTACTGCCAAGGACGTCACAGACGTCGATGCCCGGCCACTTCTTGCAACGCACCTGCCCTGAGCACATGGTTGCTTCAATATTCTGTCATATTCCTTATCTGAGCCGCATCTGGGTTGCAGGAAGACGTCACAGAGTGCGCGCCAACAACTGGAGACGCTTACATCCCCCAGAGTTACGGTAAATCCGTCCCTCTGACAGGACGACCGAGCGCACGTCCTACCTCTCGGACGGGTCGTGAAGAATGCTGATATCGCCAAGGCGCCACTATGCTGGACCCCCCTGCCTATGTGACGTCACTTTTTCAAAGTCGGTGTTTTCCATGGCTCCCAGTGCCACGTCGCTGACGGGGACCAATCTGGCGACACTGACATCACACAGTTTGGCGGGAGAACAGACTCGCCAGCGCCATATTGGCTCCCTAAAGGGCCTATCCCACAGGTCAAAATACGATATTTTCTCGCATTTTCTCGGCTTCATCGAGAATACGTTCTCTCCCACATATGATTCAATTGATGCCTGCAATGTAGAGAACGCTCGCGAATAGCGGACATGACTCTTACAGCAGGCGTGGGAGAATTAGAAGGGGGGGGAAGCACACCGTCACACCACTCATTCTCCCCCCCCCCGTCCCTCGTCCCCGCCATTCCCCACTTCCCGTCCCCTCGTCCTCCCCACCATTCCCCACTCCCTTGTCCGATGCAGTCCCAAATGATCAGTGTTCCCATCAGAAAATTGAAACATCAAATGATCTATGTTCCATCACTGAGAAATAAGAACAGTAAGAACCAAAGAAAAAATGAAAAAAGTAAAAAATAACTATACTCATGAATGAACGGTATGGTAAACAAACATCGCAATTCCAAGCAATGTCACACAAAATAATGTCATCAAAATGAAAATAAATCGAATCCTATGAAAATTTCTAAATTAATAATGCAATTAGAAACATTGAAATGGAATGTAACATATGTAGTAAGCGATGCTGCTCTTACATGCAACAGATGTCGGGCTGATTTTCAAATAAAGCATGGTTTTAACTGTCACAGGTATGGAATCTATACGAAATGAACGGTAGGGTAACAACCAGCTCAATTCCAATTGCAATGTCACACAAAATAATTAAAATAAAAATGAAACTCATTAAAACCTATGAAAATTCAATTATCAATGCAATTGGAAACGTTGAAATGGATCGCAACATTAATATAGAAGGTGTTGCTCTTACGTGCAAAAGATAGCGCTGTTTTTTTTTCTAAAAAGCATGTTTTTCTTGTCACAGGTGAAGCATATATATAGAAGATATATAATATATATAAAAAAAATAAAAAAAAAAAGTTGTGTCAAAATTTCAAAGCATCGGTAAAGAGGTTTCGAAGAGTTCACTCACATGAAAACACAGTGTTTTCAAAAAGCATGTTTTCTCCAGTCACAGACGGACATATATAGTATGTATATAAAAACCTGCAGCGGAGGTGAATGGAACGTTGTGTGAAAATTCAAAGCAATCGGTGAAGAACGTTCGGAGATTAACGATTATGAACAAACAAACATTTCCATTTTTATTTATATAATATACAGCCTCACCTGTGACAGGAAAAACTAGATTTTTGTAAACAGTTTCATCTGTTGGACGTAAGAGCACACACACTAATCTCCGAAAGATTTCGCCACATTGTTTGAACATTTGACACAACATTGCATTTGAATAGGCGCGTCTTTTTATATACCTATTATATAGTGCTACCACCTGTGACAGATAAAAAGATGCGATTTTAAAAAACAGCACCATCTGTTGCACATATGGCAACATGCACGCTTTACTAAATATGTCACGAATTCCATATCAATGTTTCGGATTGCATTGATAAATTTTATTTTCATAGATTATCGATTTATATATATTTTTAGTGAATATATTTTATGTACTGCATTGGAATTAAGCTGTGTTGTTTACCATACCATTCATTTTGTAAGTATAAGTACAGGATGCCATAACTGTGACAGGTAAACTATGATTTTCTTGAAAAACAGCGCCCGCTGTTGCATGTAAGAGCAACACACATGCTTATGCTAGATATGTTCCGTTCCATTTCAGATGTTTCTGACTGCACTGATAAATTTTCAAGGTTTTACTTATTTTTTCATTTTGATTTAATTATGTTTGTGTGAATTGGCGTTGGAATTGAGCTGTGTGGTTTACCAGCCGATTCATTTCGTGAGTATATTATGTTTTATTATTTGTTCATATTTTATTTCATTTTTTTAACTTTTTCTTTTATTTCAGTGATGGAGAACATCAGATCAACTTGATGTTCCTCAATGTTTCTGATGTGAACATCATACCAATTGGGAAGGCATCGGACGAGGGAGTGGAAATGGTGGGGACTGAGAGAGGGACGAGAATGAGAGATGGTGCGCAAGACGAGGAAGACAATGTTGGGGGTATAATAGTGGGGAAGGACGAGGGGACGGGGGAGTTTGGATGGTGGGGACGAGGGAATGGAGAATGGTCGGGAAGGACAAGGGACAGGGGAGGTGGGGCATGGGTGGAGAGAACAAAGGGACAGAGGAGTGGGGCATGGTGGGAAGGAAGAGGGAATGGTGGAGGTGGGAATGGATGTGGAGGACGAGGGGACGATGGAGTAGGGGGAATGGGTGGGAGGCCGTAGGGACGTGGGTGGAATGGTGGGAGGACTGGGGGACAGGGAAGGTTGCTGTGGCTCAGCAACACACATGCGTTGGCTGACGACCAGCAAAGTGTGGCGGGTAATGCTAGTCCTATGTAAATAAGAATGGAAAGTGTTCGTTTGGTTCCCAATCCTAATCTCCGAACAGTTCTTCACACGATTTTCCTTGGAAGATTTTCACCAACGGTTCCATTCTCTCCGAGCGGGTTTATCTATACATATCTATATAGCATGTTACGTCCAGTGACGAGACAAAAAACGTGGTTTTTTTTTAAAGTGTTCATGTGTTTTTCATGTGTTTTTCAAGTGAGGGAATGTCTTCGAACCTCTTATACGCGAAATGCCTTTGAATCTTGACACAACATTGCATTCGAATATGGCGAGGGTTTTTTATACCTACTATACTACATGACTCACGGTGACAGGAAAATACATGCTTTTTTTGAAAAATGCGCCATCTGTAGGACGTATGTAGCAACACACAGCTGTAATCCTCCAAAAGTTGTTCCACCGATTGCTTTGAAATTTTGACACGACGTTCCTCTCGAATATGTGTGATGGTTTAGATATACTTACTATTTAGATGCTACAATGTGAGTAGTAAAAACAATCATTGAATGATATTATGAGGAGGTAAAAACAATCATTAAATAGATCTATGATCTACCGGCTACAACAATGTTAACTGCTTTATTTCACGTTATGTCAAATGACGCATTTGCGAAAACATTGACTGTAGTTGGAAGTGCCCTACATATACACATGGACACTGCACAGTAGAAAATTATTTGAACGATTAAACGAGGAAGAGCGAGTCGACGGACATACCTGGCATATTCAAATAAACTACAATAGGCACACTTACACCTTCATCCAATCAAGAGTCTTCTTCCCTTGCGCGAGCTGTTGGTAAATGTCCCCCGGCCAACGTCTTTAAAGGAATTGGAGATTTATCAGCTGAGTGCGTACACATGCCACTTTCTGTATCTGCATGTCAAGCTCTGAATTATTGGAGAACGACCGATCATAGATTGCTATGCATTAATGACTACGTCCAACACCGTCCACATCCCAAAGCAAATTCGATGTAATTGTTTGCAATCATACTTGACCACCGGCCTCCCTTTATCTCCAATCAGAGTCTGGAGAAATGCAAATCGCACATGGCTGAAGATATTGTCCGTCGAATACGCAAGGAAAATTCAATATGAACATGAATTTCACAGCAGAAATCTGACAAAAGCTTGATAATGATTGAAGACTTTTGGGCTTGAAATCGCGAACATAACGTTCACTCAATTCAAATGGGAATCATCACCGAATCAATCTGCGCTGCTTCGTTCAATGTAGAATTTGTCGATGAACAAAATTACTACACGGGTGATGCTGTTGCCGAATGGTGCAATCATATATTCTTAGCTAACGTTGAGCGAACAAGCATTACGATAAAATACTCAAAACTGATTCACATCAACGGGTTTGGAGAACATCTTCTAAGAGGGGTCAGGAAGAACTGTATAACCTTTGTAATTAAATTGAATTTGGCAGCATTTCGATCCCAAAAATGGCGATAACCTAGCTCTTGCATCGTCTTAAACAGTCTGCGACAGTTGCTGACCAAGGTGGAAGAACATCTACTTCAGCTTGTGAAATTGCGTCATTGAACATGCAAATCTCATTGAAACTCCCACGTGCACCATTCCAATGCATCCGGGATGGTAGCAAAGTATTGCAGAAATGTATACTTATTGTTTGGTGATGAATCACAAGTGGCCACAAAAATATCGCTAGAGGCTCTTGATCGATCATTGCAAGAAGTTGCTGGAACATTCAGACCATTTGGGAACGCATTAATATGCTTGCATGAGAATTTTCATGCAGTCATTTACTGTAAGTTCCCTCGTATCGACACATGGCCGGAGAAATAATGCTTACCTGAAATACTCTACTTTGTGGAGCGCCACGTAAAGATGTTAAAATTGACACTACAAATATGCGTATTCAACTGAAACGGCTCATCAGCTGAGATATTCTCACATCAACTTCGTAGAAATTGGCGGAACGGAAACGGGCGTGAGTCACTTACAAGGTCGCCGTACGACACTGCTGTGGGATAGCAGATGAAGCGGTTAATTATCCAACAGTAATTTTTTAATTCACTCTGTCTGCCAAGGATACCCCACCTGCACGACTCTGCAATTAGAAAATCGCCGTGCCAATTATCATGTTACGAAATATCAACCAGCCAAAGCTTAGCAATGGCACGCGGTTTGCAGTAAAAAATATCGTGCAACGTCGTAGAAGACAACAAGTCATTGACAGGACCTTTCAAGGTGAATATGTCCTCATTGCTACCATTTCTATGATTCCAACGGAGTTGCCATTTCAATTAAGGAGATTGTAATTCCCAATTCGATTGACGTTTGCAATCACCATCAACAAAGTTCAGGCCAATCTTCTATAATTTTGCGGTATAGATCTAGACACGGATTTGCTTCTCACGTCTTCACCGATTGCCTTGAAATTTTCACACAACGTTTCCATTCACATCCGAGCGGGTTTTTATGTACATACTATATAGATGTCATATCTGTGACGGGAGAAAAAAACATGCTTCTTTTCAAATGCCTTTTTTTTCATGTGGTTTTCAAGTGAGGGAAATCTTTGAAACCTCTTTCAAAGCAATCTTTACCGATTGCTTTGAAATCTTGACACAGCATTGCATTAGAATAGGCGAGTGTTTTTATATACCTACTATATACATGACTCATCTGTGACAGGAAAAAACATGATTTTTTTTTTAAAACAGTGCCATCTGTAGGACGTATGAGCATCACACGCAGTAATCTCCGAAAGTTCTTCACCAATTGCTTTGAAATTTTGACACGACGTTCCTTTCGAATACGTGTGTGTGTTTTGATATACCTGCTATTTATATGCCACAACTGTGACAGGTAAAAACGTGCATGTTTTGAAAAACTTCGCCATCTGTTGCACGAAGGAGCAACATACGATACAAGATATGATACAATTCAATTTAAATGTTTCCGATTGCATGATATATTGAATTTTCATAGATTTTGATTTATATACATTTTGTTTTACTTACTTTGTGTAACATTGCATTGGAATTGAGCTGTGTTGTTTACCATACCATTCACTATGTGGGTATAGCTAATTTCTTTTTTCATTGTTTTTCATTCCGTTTTTTTAACTGTTCTCTTTATTTTTCAGTGCAATTGGTGGTGACGATGCAAGAGCATAACCTTAGCTCTTGCATCGTCCAGAATATCTGCGACATTGCTACCAGGTGGAAGAACTGCCACTTCAGCTTTGAAATTGCCATTGAACATGCAATTCATTGAAACTCCCACGTGCAACATTTCCAAAGCATCCGGCATGGGAAAAGTGTTGCAGAAATGTAAACGTACTGTTTGGGATGAATGCACAATGGCCCACAAAAAATCGCTCGAGGCTCTTGATCGATCATTGCAAGATTTGCGTGGAAACATCAGACCATTTGGGAACGCATTAATATTGCTTGCAGGAGATTTCATGCAAACATTACCTGTGATTCCTCGATCGACACCAGCGGACGAAATATATGCTTACCTGAAATACTCTACTTTGTGGCGCCACATAAAGATGTTAAAATTAACTACAAATATGCGTGTCCAACTGCAAAACGACTTATCAGCTGAGATATTCTCATATCAATTTCTGGAAATTGGGAACGGAAACGTGGCAGTCACATACAAGTCCGTCGACACTGTGGTGGAAGCAGATGAAGTGGTTAATTATCCAACAGAATTTTTTAATTCACTCTATCTGCCAGGGATACCACCACCACACGAATTGCAGTTAAAAATCGGCGTGCCAATTATCATGTTACGAAATATCAACCAGCCAAAGCTTAGCAATGGCACGCGGTTTGCAGTAAAAAAATTATTCAGCAACGTCGTAGAAGCAACAATCTTGACAGGATCTTTCAAAGGTGAAGATGTCTTCATACTCACATTCCTATGATTCCAACGGATTTGCCATTTCAGTTTAAGAGATTGTAGTTCCCAATTCATTTGGCGTTTGCAATCACCATCAACAAAGCTCAGGGCCAATCTTTAGAATTGTGTGGTTTAGATCTAGACACAGATTGCTTCTCACATGGACAATTATATGTTACGTGTTCTAGAGTCGGCAATCAGACAATCTCTATAACTTCACAGACAGTGAACAACAAAAAATATTGTATACCCACAAGCATTGAAAAAATAAACATGTTAAAAACGTGCATTTTCTCTTTTCTTTCCTTTCCATTTAACCAGACTGAGCCACAGCAGCGCATGGCGGGTACAGCTAGTCTAAATAAATAAAAATGGAAATGTTCCTTTGTTCAAAATCGCTAATCTCCTAAAGTTCTTCACCGATTGCTTTGAAATTTTGACACAACGTTGCATCCGAATAGGAGCATCTTTTTATATATCTAGTACTAGCTGTACCCGGCCACGCTTTGCTGTGGCTCAGCAACGTTTCCCAGTCCCCCAGTTCTTCCCACCATTCCCCTCGTCCACCCAACCATTCCTCACGCCTCTGTTCCCTCGTCCTCCCAACCATTTTCTTCTCCCCCTCCCCTCATCCTTTCTACCATTGCCTCCCTCCCCTGTCCCCTCTTCCTCCCCCACTCACCTGTCCTCTTGTCCTCCCCACCATTCTCCATTCCCCACTGTCGGGGTGTCACGGTTCTCGTTAGTGAAGGGTTAAAGCAAAGGTAGACTGGATCTCCTTTCCAGGTGGTTGCTCCGACAATAACCCTTACTCACCGTCGTTCTGCGGGTCTTCCCTCGATCCTCTAGGCTCCACTGCTCGCCCCGGAGAGTACCCCAGTCGATCTCACAACCGGCCTTAAATTGCAAGATGAGTGGGGGGCACAGATCGTTCCCTCAATCTGTGGCCCGCCCCGACACAGAACTCTTACACAGCCTTTAAGGTCGCCAACTGGTGTTTTTAGGTGTCCAGTAACACTGCAGTGGTGAGGTGTAATTGTGGTAATTGTGGTAAGAGCAATTTCAAACAATATGGTATCAGGCAGGTCACTCTGTTTTACTTCATTACACGGTCACAAGATAAATGGAGGGGATGATATCAAACACCAAAGAGTTTTGGTATTTTACTTAAAAGACAACGGGAGATATATATATGCAGCAATGTATCAGGAACAATATTTGACCACTGCTCAATCCACAGCAGAATAATCTGGAGCGCACCAATATGGTAACACCGGCAGCGCCACGCGTCACCTGTCAGGTGTCAGCTGACCGGGACCCTCGCGATCGTGAGAACAGACTAGTACTTGTTTTCTAATTCTATCACGATCCCCGTTTATTTAACTTTTCCGCAAAACACTGTATTCAACATTCACATGGCATACTTATGATTTCACTGGCCTCACGATCAATATCTTATTCACACTGCACTCACAGTGACTTTTCACCGTACCAAAAGATTACTCTATTCTTAATAATATTTACTGTGAATGCTTCGCTTGATCACTGAACTTTTCTTTATGTCTATACTTTCTCTCAAAGAGATATCACTGGCAATCACTTCACGTATATGATATTATTCAGTACACAGGCATGTCATATATAAATCAGTAATCAAATTACAGGCATATATATATATAAATCATGAAGATCAATACACAGGCATTTATATCAGTAAATCATGGAGATCAACACACAGGCATGTATATCAATAAATCTTGGAGATCAATACACAGGCATTTATATCAATAAATCTTGGAGATCAATACACAGGCATTTATATCAATAAATCTTGGAGATCAATACACAGGCATTTATATCAATAAATCATGGAGATCAATACACAGGCATTTATATCAATAAATTCTAGGCTCATAGCCTAACACCAATATCTGGTTTGCTACCAATATATATAATAATAATAATCACAGGAGATTAATAATAGTCACAGTAAATTCTTTGACGAATCCTGGTGCTTGCACACACCCACACATAGATATATATGTAAACTGATACTGTGAGCGCTCTGGGTAGCCTCACCACACACAGTGCTCTCTGTGACTTAGACTCAAGTGAGACTTGCTCACGACATATAAAATATCCTGACAAGAAAATATATAGCTAACTAAAGGGGAAATGGAAGGGTAACTGTAAACACCTACTTCACCTATCCTAGGATGACAGTTGGGTTGTAGCTCCTGGTCCAGGCTCTCGCCTCGTTCACCATCCAGAAACACAAGCCCACGCCTTAGGATGTCGCGTCTCGCCGCTTCTGTACACAGCAGGTCCGTGCTTCCCCTACAGTACGTCGCCGGGTTGAAGTCGGTCTCCTGGCCGTCAACTTTCCTCCCAACTACGGCAGCCAGCCTACGTCTCGGCGGTCGTCGTACGTTTCCCAATTAGTCCTTGTCACTGTACTCCCAGAGGAACTGCCTCTCACCACTACGAAGTCACTGTGAAGTTATCAGCCGTCCCAGACGATACTGCTTAAGCTCCACACGCAGCACCCAACTTCAGAGCACTTGAAGCTCACAACACTGTCAATTCCCTCGTCGTCTAGATATATCGCTAGGTATTTGGGAAGACTTCTCGACGTGCTTGCATCCAACTGTTGACTCGTAGGGTTCCACGAAGGTGGGGTTACTGTCAAACTTGACAGGATCGTCGATCACACGTTCAACCTGGTTGACAAGGCAGTCAACCCGGTTCACTCACGGTGGATTGGCCCGGCCACTAAGCTGTCTCTTATACTGGTGAACTGCCAAGGACGTCACACGTCGATGCCCGGCCCACTTCTTGCAACGCACCTGTCCCTGAGCACTTGTTGCTCAATATTCTGTCAATTCCTTATCTGAGCCACATCTGGGTTGCAGGAAGACCTCACAGAGTGCGCGCCAACAACTGGAGACGCTTACATCCACCGGAGTTCGGTAAATCCGTCACTCTGACAGGACGACCGATCGCGCGTCCTACCTCTCGGACGTGTCGTGAAAGACTGATATCGCCAAGGCGCCACTATGGCTGGACCCCCCCTGCCTATGTGACGTCACTTTTTCAAAGTCGGTTTTCATTGGCTCCCAGTGCCACGTCGCTGACGGTGACCAATCTGGCGACACTGACATCACACAGTTTTGGCGGGAGAACAGACTCGCCAGCGCCATATTGGCTCCCTAAAGGGCCTATCCCACAGGCCAAAATACTATATTTTCGCAAATTTCTCGGCTCATCGAGAATACTGTTCTCTCCCACATATGTTCAATTGATGCCTGCAATGTAGAGAACGCTCGGGAATAGTGGACATGACTCTTACAGCAGGCGTGGGAGAATTAGAAGGGGGGGAACACCGTCACACCACTCATTCCCCCCCCCTCCCCTCGTCCCCGCCATTCCACACTCCCGTCCCCTCGTCCTCCCCACCATTCCCCACTCCCTTGTCCGATGCATTCCCAAATGATCTAGTATTCCCTTCAGAAAATTGGGAACATCAAATGATCTTATGTTCCCATCACTGAGAAATAAGAAGAACAGTTAAGAACCAAATGAAAAAAATGAAAAAAAGTAAAAAATAAACTATACTCATGAAATGAACGGTATGGTAAACACAACAGCTCAATTCCAAGGCAATGTCACACAAAATAATGATCACAAAATGAAAATAAATCGAAATCGATGAAATTTAAATTTATTAATGCAATTAGAAACATTGAAATGGAATTGTAACATATTTAGTAAAGCGAATGCTGCTCTTACATGCAACAGATGGCGCTGTTTTTCAAATAAAGCATGGTTTTACCTGTCACAGGTATGGAATCTATACGAAATGAACGGTATGGTAAACAACACAGCTCAATTCCAATGCAATGTCACACAAAATAATTAAAATAAAATGAAACTCAATCTAAACCTATGAAAATTCAATTTATCAATGCAATTGGAAACGTTGAAATGGAATCGTAACATTTAATATGGAATGTGTTGCTCTTGCGAGAAACAGATGGCGCTGTTTTTTTTTTCTAAAAAGCATGTTTTTTCTTGTCACAGGTGAAGCATATATATAGTATGTATATAAAAACACGTGCCGATTCGAAGGCAACGTTGTGTCAAAATTTCAAAGCAATCGGTAAAGAGGTTTCGAAGATTTCACTCACATGAAAAACACAGTTTTTCAAAAAAGCATGGTTTTCCCAGTCACAGACGTGACATATATATAGTATGTATATAAAAACCTGCTCGGATGTGAATGGAACGTTGTGTGAAAATTTCAAAGCAATCGGTGAAGAACTTTCGGAGATTAACGATTTTGAACAAACAAACATTTCCATTTTTATTTATATAGATATACATGCCTCACCTGTGACAGGAAAAAACTAGTTTTTTTTAAACAGTGCCATCTGTTGGACGTAAGAGCAACACACACTAATCTCCGAAAGATCTTCGCCAATTGCTTTGAAATTTTGACACAACATTGCATTTGAATAGGCGCGTCTTTTTATATACCTATTATATAGATGCTACCACCTGTGACAGGTAAAAAGATGCGATTTTAAAAAACAGCACCATCTGTTGCACATAATGGCAACATGCACGCTTTACTAAATATGTCACGAATTCCATATCAATGTTTCCGATTGCATTGATAAATTTTATTTTCATAGATTTCGATTTATTATATTTTTTAGTGAATTATTTTGTATGACTGTGTTGGAATTGAGCTGTGTTGTTTACCATACCATTCATTTTGTAAGTATAAGTACAGATGCCATACCTGTGACAGGTAAAACTATGATTTTCTTGAAAAACAGCGCCGTCTTTTGCATGTAAGAGCAACACACATGCTATGCTAGATATGTTCCGTTCCATTTCAGTGTTTCTGACTGCACTAATAGAATTTTCACAGGTTTTGCTTTATTTTCATTTTGATTTAATTATTTTGTGTGAATTGCGTTGGAATTGAGCTGTGTGGTTTACCAGACCGTTCATTTCGTGAGTATAGTTTATTTTTTTATTTGTTCATATTTTTATTTCATTTTTTAACTGTTTTTCTTTTATTTCAGTGATTGGAACATCAGATCAACTTGATGTTCTCAATTTTCTGATGTGAACATCATACCAATTGGGAAGGCATCGGACGAGGGAGTGGGAAATGGTGGGGCTGACGAGGGGACGGAAGTGAGAGATGGTGCGCAAGACGAGGAGACAATGTTGGGGGTATTAGTGGGGAAGGACGAGGGGACGGGGGAGTTTGGGATGGTGGGGACGAGGGAATGGAGAATGGTCGGGAGGACAAGGGGACAGGGGAGTGGGGCATGGTGGAGAGAACAAAGGGACAGAGGAGTGGGGCATGGTGGGAAGGAAGAGGGAATGGTGGAGTGGGGAATGGAGTGGAGGACGAGGGGACGATGGAGTGGGGAATGGTTGGGAGGCCGAGGAGACGGGTGAGGGGGAGGACTGGGGGACAGGGAAGGTTGCTGTGGCTCAGCAACACACATGCGTTGCTGATCGACAGCAACGTGTGGCCGGGTACTGCTAGTCTATGTAAATAAAAATGGAAATGTTCGTTTGTTCAAAATCGCTAATCTCCGAAAGTTCTTCACCGATTTTCTTGAAATTTTCACACAACGTTCCATTCACATCCGAGCGGGGTTTTATATACATACTATATAGATGTCACGTCAGTGACAAGAAAAAACGTGTTTTTTTTAAAAGCTGTGTTTTTCATGTGTTTTTCAAGTGAGGGAAGTCTTCGAAACCTCTTTACCGAATGCTTTGAAATCTTGACACAACATTGCATTTGAATAGGCGAGGGTTTTTTATACCTACTATACACATGACTCACGTGTGACAGGAAAATACATGCTTTTTTTGAAAAACGCCATCTGTAGGACGTATGAGCAACACACGCTGTAATCTCCAAAAGTTGTTCACCGATTGCTTTGAAATTTTGACACGACGTTCCTCTCGAATATGTGTGTGTTTAGATATACTTACTATTTAGATGCTACAACTGTGAGAGGTAAAAACAATCATTGAATGAATATGAATGAGAGGTAAAAACAATCATTGAATAGATCTATGAATCTACCGGCTACAACAATGTTAACTGCTTTATTCACGTTATGTCAAAATGACGCATTTGCGAAAACATTACTGTATTTGGAAGTGCCTACATATTACACATGGAATGCCAGTAGAAAATTATTTGAACGACATAAACGAGAAGAGCGAGTCGACGGACAACCTGGCATATTCAAATAAACTACAATAGGCAGACTGTACACCATGCATTCCAATCAAGAGTTTCTTTCTTCGCGAGCTGTTGGTAAATGTCCCCGGTCCAACGTCTTTAAAGCAATTGAGATTTATCAGCGGCGTAACACATGCCACTTTCCGTACTGCATGTCAAGCTCTGAATTTATTGGAGAACGACCGACACTGGATGCATGCAGTAATGACACGTCCAACACGTCACATCCAAAGCAAATTCGTGCATTGTTTGCAATCATATTGACCACCGGCTCTCCTTTATCTCCAATAGAGTCTGGGAGAAATGCAAATCGCACATGGCTGAAGATATTGTCCGTCGAATACGCAAGGAAAATTCAAATATGAACAAGATATTCACAGCAGAAATCTACAATGAAGCGTTGATAATGATTGAAGATTTGTGCTTGGAAATCGCGAACATAGTTCCCAATCAAATGGGAATGCCATCACCGAATCAATCTGCGGCTGCTTCGTTCAATGTAGAATTGTGTCATGAACAAAATTACTACACGGGTGATCTGTTGCCGAATGTGCAATCATATATTCTTAAGCTAACGCTTGAGCGAAAAGGCATTTACGATAAAATAACTCAAACTGTCAATAACGGGTTTGGAGAAATCTTCTAAGGTGGGTCAGGAAGAACTGTATAACCTTTGTAATTAGATTAATTTTGGCAGCATTTCGATCCCAAAATGGCATAACCTTAGCTCTTGCATCGTCTTAAACAGCTGCGACATTGCTACTAGGTGGAAGAACTGCTACTTCAGCTTTGAAATTGCCATTGAACATGCAATTCATTGAAACTCCCACGTGCAACATTTCCAATGCATCCGGGATGGGAAAAGTATTGCAGAAATGTAACTTATTGTTTGGGATGAATGCACAATGGCTCACAAAATATCGCTCGAGGCTCTTGATCGATCATTGCAAGATTTGCGTGGAAACATCAGACCATTTGGGAACGCATTAATATTGCTTGCAGGAGATTTCATGCAGTCATTTCCTGTAATTCCTCGATCGACACCAGCGGACGAAATAAATGCTTACCTGAAATACTCTACTTTGTGGCGCCACGTAAAGATGTTAAAATTAACTACAAATATGCGTGTCCAACTGCAAAACGACTCATCAGCTTAGATATTCTCACATCAATTTCTGGAAATTGGGAACGGAAACGTGGCAGTCACATACAAGTCCGTCGACACTGTGGTGGAAGCAGATGAAGCGGTTAATTATCCAACAGAATTTTTTAATTCACTCTGTCTGCCAGGAATACCACCACCACACGAATTGCAATTAAAAATCGGCGTGCCAATTATCATGTTACGAAATATCAACCAGCCAAAGCTTAGCAATGGCACGCGGTTTGCAGTAAAAAATTATTCAGCAACGTCGTAGAAGCAACAATCTTGACAGGACCTTTCAAGGGTGAATATGTCCTCATTGCTCACATTTCTATGATTCCAACGGATTTGCCATTTCAATTTAAGAGATTGTAATTCCCAATTCGATTTACGTTTGCAATCACCATCAACAAAGCTCAGGGCCAATCTTTAGAATTGTGCGGTTTAGATCTAGACACGGATTGCTTCTCACATGGACAATTATATGTTACGTGTTTTAGAGTCGTCAATCAGACAATCTCTATATCTTCACAGACAATGGAACAAGAAAAAATATTGTATACCCACAAGCATTGTGAAATTAGACATGTTAGGAACATGCATTTTCTCTTTTCTTTCTTTTCCATTTAACCAGACTGAGCTACAGCAACGCGTGGCGGGTACAGCTAGTCCTTAATACGAATCAATAGTACTAGCAAGTACTACTTATAATAAACAAATAATGTGTAGTGTAGTGTAGCGTTACTACTTATAACCTTTAGATCTTATATCTAATTATATTATAATCACATATTATATCAATAATATGTCGAGACTACTAAGGGAGAGGGGAACCAAGTGTGACGGTGCCTTGGAGAAATTTGAATTGGGTAAAGGACACCATAATAACATATATTTATCACCAGTGATTACTCTCAAGAACTGGGGAAGAACCTGGACAATATGTACACGGAAAAATTCCTAGTACTTTATCAAAATAAGAGTGTAGAGTGGACCACACCAAGTAACGCCACCATCAACACCTATTTTATCCGACTGCAAATACAATTAAGGACATAATCAATTAGCAACGTTACGAGATTAATAAACGGTGTTTGGTACAGAATTGGACCTAATCTCAGACACCATATCAATCAAATCAATAACAGTAAACTATTGCATTGTTACAAAAACGGATTTGATTTCACAGGTTAGCAAAGTATTTTACCCACCTGGTCTATTAAACCCTTTAACAATCAAATGGCATTTTTTGGTGCAAGAAGCTTGGAAGACAAAAGTTGGTTGGGATGATCCACTACCACTCCAGTTACAAAAAGCTTGGATGGAGACGCCTCAAGAACAAAGTTTAGTCGAACAGATAATCTTTCTGAGACACATAGTCGAGGAAAATGATGAAGTAACACTACATGTATTTGCTGACTCGTCAGTCAGAGCTTTTGGAGCTTTTGCTTACTTAGTGACTTCCATCAATCATATCTAATCACCTCTGAGGTCGGAGTCGCTCCATTAAAAAAGAGGACATTGCCTCAGATGGAACTAACTGCATTGCTAACTTGCACACGCTTAGCAGTGCATATCAAACAAGTCTTGTCTACCATGAACATCAAAGATGTTATTATATGGTCTGAAAATGAAGCCGTCTTACAATGGGTGGGAAATGACAACTGTCCGAAACCATATGTAAGGAATTGCGTCTCAGAAATTAAAGAAACGTCTGCAGGCTTTCAATTGTTGCATCTACCAACAAAAGAATCCAGCTGATCTCTTATCAAGAGGGATGACGTTTAAACAGTTTAAGCAGATATTTGGTTTCATGGGCCTCGATTGTTAGTGAACGGTAGTTGGCCAAAACAAAAGCTACACATCATTACGACACAAACCATAACTACCACCAGACAGCAAGCTTAAACACCACCTATTAAGTGTAATTGTGTGTTGATTGGCCAATTGCATGCTTGTGTAACCCTGATATATCCAATAAGTCTGTTTGTCGTTACAGGGTGAGTCACTGCCTCATATTTCAGTATGTTTTTATTAATCTTACAGCGACTGAATCTTTTCAAAGTAACCAGACACTCGTGAGGTACACACCCTTATGAGTGTCCTTGTGTCAGAAGAGTCAAGTCAAGCCCAACTGAATCTCTTCATATAAATTGAATATATATGAATATAAATGATAATATACATTAAGTTAACAATTGCATATTTAGTTATCTTAAATTTATAAAATAAGTTTTATCATATTGAAAATAATCTCTTACGTTTAATTAACAGTACTTAGACCACACTTAAGTTAATTTAATTGCATATTTATATATATATCATACATCCATAATACTAATTGTTGTCTTTATTAGAATATGAATATTGGCTGTTATAGTTATGGTGCTAGTCTGGACTGTGTACAAGTTTAGATCCCTGATTTAAACAGAACCAGTGTTCAGTTATAGAACTGAATTATTAAATCTTATCATTGTATTAACAATACAAGCTGATGTGTGAATATTGTCTGCAGGTATATTGTTGATCTTCAATCAACATCTCGATTCATCCTTAGCGACCCCACCTGCCCCTTACAGCCCGCAGTCTGTCATTAGGAAAAGAGGAGCTATGATTTGCGACCCTAGCTACCGACTTTAATTGAATTAATTTTGCATACATTAATTTTAATTTAGTATAGTACAAGTCCCTAGTAGTTCTTATATATCTATCCCGACAGTTTTTCCACAAGGAGCAAGAGAAGAATCCCGATCATATGTGGCATTCTTCCAAGAAAAGGAGTTGGAAATGAATGGTTGTCGAGGGTACTTGGAGTCAATTACCAGCTGGAAAATAATGCAAATCAAATGCAATATCTTTCATTGATAACTGGGAACACTTCTATGGAAGAAATGAAATGTATGCTCGGGATGGGGTGCATCTATTGAGGGCCGGGGTTGTTGTTGTTGCGAACTTGTTGGAACCAGTGGTTGGAGGCGTTTGTTTGGGTTTGGGTTCAAACAGTTAATAGTGGTATGGGAATTGATATGGAGAAAAAGGAGGTAATAAAAGTACATGTTTGTGGGGGAAACAAATTGGCAAAATGATCAGGGAAAGAGAGGGCCTCAAAATAACAATTCACTTAGGTATATTACACTAACAATAGAAGTCTAAGAAACAAAATAAGTGACTTGAATGCTCTTGTCTGTGCAGAAAAAATTAATATTATTGCACTTACCGAAACGTCTATGAATGTAGAAAATAGATAACTATTAGCTGAATATCAAATATATGGATTTAACCCTTAAGCTGCTAAGGGGTTCTGAGGACATTTACACCCTTGAGCACATGAAAAAACTAATTCTAAAAAAAAATTTGTCATCTAAACATGTTAATTTGTATCCCCTGAGCACAGGAAAAATTATAACAAAAATCTATTGTACTTATCAATGACGTAATTGAGCCGACAAGTTGGCCGATGACGTCACAGAGCGTGAGCGCTCAAGGGTGATGCGTCAGAGAGCCGTCACTCATGGCGGCTCAGGAGGCCTAGTTGCCGTGAATTATTTTCGCGGCATTATT
>WNGS01010497.1:34304-44762 GCA_020271785.1 Procambarus virginalis
CCTGACCCCCACCACTTGTGACCCCTCGCCCTGACCCCCACCACTTGTGACCCCTCGCCCTGACCCCACCACTTGCGACCCCTCGCCCTGACCCCACCACTTGCGACCCCTCGCGCTGACCCCACCACTTGTGACCCCTCGCCCTGACCCCACCACTTGCGACCCCTCGCCCTGACCCCCACCACTTGCGACCCCTCGCCCTGACCCCACCACTTGTGACCCCTCGCCCTGACCCCAGCACTTGTGACCCCTCGCCCTGACCCCACCAGGGCACAAAATAAGGAGAAGGAGGCCAAGAAGCAAGGAGCCAAGAACAGGTTCAGAAGACAACACATCTCTCATAAAAGCTTTATCAACTCTCACACTTGATAACATCGTCTCCATCCCACGTCCAGACTCTACTTCTCACACCATGGCCAGTGCTCATCAATCATTTACGAAACCTGTACATCTTTGCCCTCCTGCCTGACACAGGGAGACAATCTCGTATTGTTTTAAATGTTTTTTGACAATCTAGAACACAACATTCAAGCTATCCTGTGTGCAGAGTGCTGGACGTTGTCTAATGCTATAGACACAGATCCAGCAGGCAAGTCCCGCATGAATTTCCCTCTCTGGTCAACACACATTTAAGTACATCTGCGTTTCTGCAGCTAGACTATATGAAGGGGAGTACAGTGTGTCAAAAAGCTAGCTACGCGATGCTAAAAATCCCCATCACACAGGATGGTTAGTCATACAGAGGCATGTGATCAGTAGTCTGCACTGGCAGACTCTGGGTGAATTATGAGGATATCATCAACACAAGAGTGAATAAGGCAGCAGTGATACTAAAAGTCCCCATCTCGCAGGATGGTAAGTCATCGAACCATGTTCAGGTCGGAACCAGTCCATGGAGTTTATCTCCACTATTTTACACAATAGTTTAATTTTTTTCTACCTTTATGCTGAAGTTCTTCCAGTGTTGCTTCATTTTTGTCGCCTACATCCAGTATTTTGTAGGTTGTAATCATGTTTCCTTTGTTTCTTGCCTTTTCCAGTGCCTCTGAGCTCTGGTACAAGTCTGGTGGCATACCATAGATTTTTTCAGCCGTCCCAAGTTCTCTTTCTCTCCCTCACCTCCTCACATCTCTTTCTACTCCCCCTCTCCTCCTCATACTAACCCGTCTTCTCATATCTCCCTCCCCTCTCCTCCCCCACAGTTCTCTCCCCGCTCCATCTCATATCTCTCTCCCCTCTCCTCACATTTTCATCCTCCTTTCCTCATATAAGTCTCTCTCTCCTCATATCTCCCCGCTACCCCCAGCCTCCCAGTTAGTCATTAATACCAGGGGATGTAGGAAGCTGTCAGATTAATATTGGATCCCGGGGTCAGGTTCAGAGCCCTCCCAGGTAAAACTCAGTCTCCACAAGGGTCAAAGTTTTCACATATGCCTGTCCCCAGTTTACAAACACGATGCATTCAGGAGAAAAGGCGTTCGTAAATCTGAAGCAGATTTTCCTATAGGCGCCCTGTTATAAATGGGGAGATGCGTTCCTGGACAACAAGAAATCAAATCCACAACGGGCTCACCATAGCCCGTGCTACTTGGAACTTCTTGTTCCAGGTAGCGAATCTTTAACAACAACAACAACCAGAAATCAACAATTAAATCCTCTTTTTTTTAAGATATAACAAAAAAACAAATAAAGCTGTCTGCAAATCGATGACTTTGTATCTCAATAAACGAACTTAATAGTTTTACATTGATTTATTTCTCTGGAGAATGTTTACTAATGTATTTATGCAAGTTGTATTTGTATTTTTTTTATGCGGGGTTATTTTTAACGTTAAGGAACTGTTATTTGATAATGAAAATTTGGAATGCTGCAGTTTGCGTCATGTTATGAAAGACGAGTTTAATAAGCGCTGTATTACTAAAGGAAGCTTGGTAGGGAGATTTCATGTATAATATTTCCCTGTCATGGGGATATTTCTTGCCTGAGAAAAGCACCAACAAAAACAGCAACACACACAAACAGGATTCTCCAATAAAACGACAAAAACTGTATAGTTCTGTGGGCCAAATTCGTGAAAGAGGAAGAGAGTGTGTGCATTTCTAAAGCCGATTTGTCTGTCAGTATTTAAATTAAACATTCATTAATTGATCGTGTTTGTTTAAGCTGATCAAAGTGTTTGTAACTGATCATTTGTTCCCTGAAGTGTCGGGCACTGAAGGCTTATACAGGTCAGTGTGTCTCTGTCTCTCTGGGGGACGGGGCCAGAGTGACGGGGCCCGTCTCCCCTATCGCGACGGAACGTTGACAACAAACAGACGGTCTGAATTTTGGCGGGAAACTTGGCAGAGAATGAAAGACGAAAATAATAATTTATATTTTGTGCTTAAAGACGAGTTGAGAGGAGATGAGAGTGGGTGTGAGTGAGACCATGAGGGATTTTGGATGGAAATATCAGTGCAGGTTTGGACCAGAAATGATGCAATACCTTGAGGGATTTGGGCGGAAATGATATGACCACATAGGATTTTGGCGGGAAATGAGTCTGTGTTGCCATTTCTCACAGGTGAATATTTTTAGCCTTTACCATGGCACAAAACATACAAATGACCTGAAATTAGCACTGAAGGGTATATGAAATATGTCCATGGTGGGGCTAAGCCCAGACAGGTATACTTCAGCTGTGATTAGTCAGTATAGGCCTACTCCAATGTAGGACTGGTGACTGGTCAAGAGCGTATTCTTATGAAGTAAGAAATGAAAGAAAGTAGATACGAGGGAAGGGTAAGAAGGGTGAGGCATATATATTATCACTCAGGCCCAATTTCAGAAACCACTCAAATTGGCTTTGATGCCAGCGGCCACCACACCAGTGGCCACCACACCAGTGGCCACCACACCAGCGGCCACCACACCAGTGGCCACCACACCAGTGGCCACCACACCAGTGGCCACTGACATTGTAGAAACAGAAGATAAGAGTGATGCGAATACCGGTGTATAAGGCACACAGGGAAGAGAACGAGGATATCTCAGGTGAAGCACTTTGATGTTATTCAGTAATTACCGCCATGGAGAGACGGCTTGTTGACAAGCGTTCTTAATCCTGTCGGAGTCGAATCCCTGCTACACCAGCCGTTTGTTCAGGGGAAGTCTGTTCCTTGTAGAGCTGGGAAGACGCGCTATGTAGTGTATTGTGTCTTTTATTTTTTTGTACTTCTGTTTGTTGTAGCTATGTTCGTCATTACGTTATCTAAGGTTAACTGCTGTAATTAAATGTTCTTGGTAATGTCTCAATGTTAATACTGTGCTTAAAGGTATATGCAATTCTATGCTTAATACTACGTGTAAATCATCAGAAAGTCAAATACTAAAAGTTCATGTTGAAAACTTTTACAAAAGCAATTCCTGTACATTTACATAAAAAATATGAATTTAATTAAGTTAAGAACATCGTTTTCCAGCAGGTAAGACACTAAGGGCTTAGGATTGTGCAAGGGCTTAGAGTTGTGCAAGGGCTTAATTAAGGTTGTGCAAGGACTTGCACAACCCCACCAATGAGGCAACAACAGAACACACCACAGTTCAGCCCAAGTTCTAACAAACCCACGTTACACCAAGGCTTATTACAATATTTTCAACACCATCTATGGCTTGTAATTAACACCACAGATGGTGTTGAACATATGCTCTTACAGTATATATTTGCAGAGCTAAGTTACTGGAGCGGGGAGAACTGAGTTAACTGTCGTGTGGCTGAGGTGACCAGTTTATAACAGGCAGGAGTGGTGAGTGAAGCCTCTGGCTTACACGCAGGTGTTGGGGTCCCTGAAGGGCAGCTGGTGCCTGAACTGAGCAATTCACACACATCAAACAACTCCACGCGTTGTTCTTGCCAAGACAGCTGAGGCGTGTGACATTCTAGCTGGCTTACCCATGCAGTGAGAAACGAGTCTGGCTTACACTATAATGTTCTGAGATAGACGCATCTTATGGCCTAAACTGGCATCTTATGGCATCTTATGGTACACCTATTGTCATACCAGGAAGTTGAGGTGTCCAGCGTGACTCCCTTTCCCATTTGACAGGCGGAGGGCCTACCAGGCTCTGCACCACTCTCAATGGTATCCCAAGTGTTGTGTTGAACAGGTGTGAGCCTTCAATGTTAACGTACAACGTCCGTATCTTTCTCCAATGACTCTAGTTCATTTGTGGTTTGTGGAGTGTGGCGTTAATGAGAGTTAAGATGTCATCACTATCCCGTGTGGTGTCCGGCTTTGGTATAAACGCACAGCATGGGTTAGGGAGGCTTGGAGAATATGCCAGTGGTGGCTTGGAGAACAGACAACTGGTTGAATGAAGAGTGAAGTTTGATGGATGGCTGTATGTGGCGTAGGGTGGCTTGGGTTGTATGAGTGGGTTAACAGTGACTTGAGGAGTGAGGTGAGAACTTCAGGAAGTGCCGGACCAACCAGGCTGTGGATATGTGGGCCTGTGGGCTGCTCCAAGCAACAGTCTGTTGGACCAAGCACGACCGGGCTTGAGGGAGTTGAACAACTCACAGAACCCTATTCAGGCACAAAACATGTTCCAGGCCCCTACCACGCACCACATGTGTTAGCTCGGTGCCTTAGGACCCTCGTAGCTTGAATCTTTATTATCTTATCTGCAAAAATGTTCATATTTCATGAATGTCATTTTCATATTTTTGCAACTTAAATTTGCGATTGAAATTTTGATACTTTGATGCTATTTTTCCAAGTTTGGTATTCATTGTGTGTGTGTGTGTGTGTGTCGTCACCTATTTGTGCCTGAAGGGTCGAGCTTTAGCTCTTGTACCCCGCTGGTTGCTGGACTGGTCGACCAGGCTGTTGGACGCGGCTGCTTGCCTCCCGACTTATCACAGCCTGGTTGATCAGGTATCCTTTGGAGCAAGTAGTCTGCCCAACCTGTCCTGTTAGAAGGAACGTCGTTTTTCGCTTCTTTGGCATTTTCTCAGTTATCTGTAACCTGCCAAGTAAACCTTTCATTATATCTTGTAGTAACAATCCTCTGAAACAATCATCTCTTGGTGTATTTACCTTCCCCGTGGTGGCTATCTTGAGGTTTTCTTGAGATGATTTCGGGTCTTTAGTGTACCCGCGGCCCGGTCCTCGACCAGGTCTCCACCCCCAGGAAGCAGCCCGTGACAGCTGACTAACACCCAGGTACCTATTTTACTGCTAGGTAACAGGGGCAAAGGGTGAAAGAAACTCTGCCCATTGTTTCTAGCCGGCGTCCGGGATCGAATCCAGGACCACGGGATCACAAGCCCTGTGTGCTGTTCGCTCGGCCGACCGGCTGCCTGGTGGCGGCCATCTTTATTATTGACGATCATTTGTTTTGGAATATAAACTTTTCCAACACAGAATTTCCACTCACTTTCCCTTATAACTTGTATGTTATTTACTCTTAAACTTGCCTATACCTTTATGTCGCCCGGGACACCACTGACAGCCCTCAACCTGCTCCCAATACTTAGGTAATGTGATATTACTGAAGCCTGCTGCAGTGACTCCTGCCTCCTGGTGCTGCTCAACTGTGCTCACCTATTTGTGCTCACCTATTTGTGTGTGTGTGTGTGTGTGTGTGTGTGTGTGTGTGTGTGTGTGTGTGTGTGTGTGTGTGTGTGTGTGTGTGTGTGTGTGTGTGTGTGTGTGTGCGTGCGTGCGTGCGTGCGTGCCTGCTTGCGTGCGTGCCTGCCTGCCTGCTTGCCTGCCTGCCTGCCTGCTTGCCTGCCTGCCTGCCTGCGTGCCTGCCTGCCTGCCTACCTGGCTGCCTGCTTGCTTGCCTGCCTGCCTGCCTGCCTGCCTGCCTGCGTGCCTGCCTGCCTGCCTACCTGGCTGCCTGCTTGCCTGCGTGCCTGCCTGCCTGCCTACCTGGCTGCCTGCTTGCTTGCCTGCCTGCCTGCCTGCCTGCCTGCCTGCGTGCCTGCCTGCCTGCCTACCTGGCTGCCTGCTTGCCTGCCTGCCTGCCTGCGTGCCTGGCTGCCTGCATACCTGGCTGCCTGCTTGCTTGCCTGCCTGCCTGCCTGCCTGCCTGCCTGCGTGCCTGCCTGCCTGCCTACCTGGCTGCCTGCTTGCTTGCCTGCCTGCCTGCCTGCCTGCCTGCTTGCCTGCCTGCCTGCTTGCTTGCCTGCCTGCTTGCGACTCAACATCAGCCTATCTCTGCACGCAGAAAAACATTTCGTGTCCCTGGAAATAATTCGAATCCAACAAAACGACATCTTGGCCAAAATGAAATGAAATAACTCCATAAGAACCAAGCAGCCATAGTGAGGTGTGTGGGGAGGGGGGGGGGGCTGTGACCCATCAAAGGTCGATACATCGTGGCTCAGTTCACCGGCAGGCGACACACTCAAGAAGTTCCCCTCGTAAACTGCTCTAATGGCCAAATACCAATCATTTTGTGTGAGTGTTGGGGGTAGTAGAGCACCCTTGGTTGTGGTGGTTAATGAGGCGGAGGCGCTCTAGTGGCCAGTGGAGGCTGCACGGGGCAGTGTGTTTGGGTCTCTTGTCTGGGCCATGGTGGAGGCCGCGTTGGCCCTCCAGCGTGGCTTTGTTGTGTTCGTCGTGTTGTGGGGTACAGAGGGAGTAATGGCCTAGTTGATCAGGCCACCAGCTGCCAGCAACACCACACAACGACGACGCCAGCTGCCAGCAACACCACACAACGACGACGCCAGCTGCCAGCACCACCACACAACAACGACGCCAGCTGCCAGCAACACCACACAACGACGACGCCAGCTGCCAGCAACACCACACAACGACGACGCCAGCTGCCAGCAACACCACACAACAACGACGCCAGCTGCCAGCAACACCACACAACAACGACACCAGCTGCCAGCACCACCACACAACGACGACGCCAGCTGCCAGCACCACCACACAACAACGACGCCAGCTGCCAGCAACACCACACAACAACGACGCCAGCTGCCAGCACCACCACACAACGACGACGCCAGCTGCCAGCAACACCACACAACAACGACGCCAGCTGCCAGCAACACCACACAACAACGACGCCAGCTGCCAGCAACACCACACAACGACGACGCCAGCTGCCAGCAACACCACACAACAACGACGCCAGCTGCCAGCACCACCACACAACGACGACGCCAGCTGCCAGCAACACCACACAACGACGACGCCAGCTGCCAGCACCACCACACAACGACGACGCCAGCTGCCAGCAACACCACACAACGACGACGCCAGCTGCCAGCAACACCACACAACGACGACGCCAGCTGCCAGCAACACCACACAACGACGACGCCAGCTGCCAGCAACACCACACAACGACGACGCCAGCTGCCAGCAACACCACACAACAACGACGCCAGCTGCCAGCAACACCACACAACAACGACGCCAGCTGCCAGCAACACCACACAACAACGACGCCAGCTGCCAGCAACACCACACAACAACGACGCCAGCTGCCAGCAACACCACACAACAACGACGCCAGCTGCCAGCAACACCACACAACGACGACGCCAGCTGCCAGCAACACCACACAACAACGACGCTTTACCAACTGACACAAAAATACAAGTTGTGACCTTAATTAACCCAACATCGTGTTCCTCGATCCGTGTTTAAGGGCGTAATTTGCGGCAGAGTGGTGTACGCCGGCACCATACGCCGGGAGACTCGCCGTAAGGTGACGCCAACAAGCAGGGTCATAATTTATAGTTGGGGACGCCGGTGATAAAGGTCAGGGAGGGAACTGTGGCAAGGAACAAGGCGCCAGACACAGCTTCGTTAGCGGAGAGGAAATTGCTAAATAAAGCGAATGGGGATGCACGACATGCCGCTGAGATGAAAGGGAAATGGAGCAGGAGGATTAAGAGAGTGACCAGTCAGGTAGCAAGGTGCAAAAATTAGGTAGGGAGGGGAGGGGATGAGCCAATAATGGGAAGATCAAATTACAGAGAATCATGCAACTACAGCCTCCTTGATCACCAACATCCCCATCTTCACCTCCTCCTCTTGTCTTCCAAGACTTGGGTAAAACTTTAAAGTACCGCAAGGAGTTCTCAGTCCAATTGTATTCAGCATCTTGATCTACCAGCTTGTGATGATCTGGCTGTCAGCACTTAAAAGCGACAATCAGAAGATTTTTTTATTAGTTTTAAATTAGTTAAAAAATCAAGTTCAAGATTAATACAGATAAGAACAATATCATCAAAACACATAATTATAATAATGAACAAAACCAAGACCAATTATATGCTGATCAATACATGAACAAAATACAATACGTAACCATTATAAATACAATGATTTAGTTACATTACAAAAAAGATACATAAATGATAATATATATAATCATTTACCTTGTAATAGCGCGATACACGAGCTGATTTTTGCCCTTTAGAGACTAATTGAAAACAGCATAATTTGCCTCTGAAAATTTGAAATATTCCTTTTTTGTCTTCCTTCTCCTCTTCTTTCTATGCAATTTTTATTTCATTATGAAAGCTGTTTCCTAACTCACGCCATAAAATTAACAATATTGTGAGCTTCAGCTCTTTCCTGATAATTATTTCCACGTGAAGGGTCAAATGGACTATAAGAAGTCTGCCCTTTGCTTACCTCTGTCTGTATTTATACCTCAATAAACTTATTTCAATTTCCAACACATTTTCCTAGTGAGTAGTTCCACTAAGTCTCCTATAGTGACTAGTTCCACTAAGTCTCCTATAGTGACTAGTTCCACTAAGTCTCCTGTAGTGACTAGTTCCACTAAGTCTCCTATAGTGACTAGTTCCACTAAGTCTCCTATAGTGACTAGTTCCACTAACTATAATGGGATGGGATGGAAGGGAAAGGATGGGAGGGGGATATCTTCCCTAATCATTTACAAACAAGGAAGAAGCAAGACACTCACCAAGCCGTTCTCGCAAGCGTCCCAAACGTCAAGAAACAGTCGTACTAAAGTGTCCTTATCCTAACCTACCAGAGGACCCAAAACAGAAAACGGGACAGTACATCAGTTCCACGAGCCGCTAGTAGTTTCTAGTACGACAATTTTTAAGTAGAGTATACGTCAAAATATGACGTTCTAGTAGGAGGGCGGGTTCTGAAAACTTCCACTTTAAAATAATTAGTTATCTCCAGCTGTTGCCTGTCCATCAAGAGCAAGATTGTTACATCTTCACTCTTGACTCATCATGAGTAGTCTTACCCACCAGTAGGCTTACTCATCAGTAGGCTTACCCATCCTGGTAACTATTCTCGTTGTTCCTCAAGATTGGGAGTGATGAATTGTTGATAACTAGGCACAGGGAAGTGGGATCATCCTCGTCCCATTAAACTGGGACACTTGAGAATATTTAAAGAGAGGGAAAGGGGATAAAGAGAGAGAGAGAGAGAGGTAAGATAAAAGAGGAGAGAGGGGAGAAGAGAATATGAGAAGAGAAGACGTTAATCAAAGAAGCTAAAGAGGTGAGAGTAAAAGGGAAAGTGGAGAAAGAACTAGGATGGAATGGTAGAATATGTAAGAGACAAAGAAGGGTAGTGCTGCCACCATCCATTTATTCATTATAGACAATAATAGTGTTGTCTCTTTCAACCTGTTATCTCTAAGTGTTAACATAAAAGTCTAAGTTATTAAATTTAGCAAATTATCTTCCAGGCCTTGATCGTCAGCAAGTGATCTTCAGAGAGTGTCCTTCACTCATAGATTGGTTAGATCAGCATTTTAAAATCACTACAATCATCTTCTGTGATTGTTCAATAAATCATTGAACTATATGACTAACAGATCTCTAACCCTGTCCATGGAGGACATAAAATCTATATATGCTGCTTAGCATTGTAAATGTGTGGCCACGTCTGTGGCCACACATTTCTTTGTGACCTTGCAAGTGGCAAGAGACAAGTTGAACAAGAACTTACAACTTCTCTCAAGTTGAACGCCTTGCAAGTGGCACGAGACAAGAAACAACATCGTAGTTGTTCGCTAAGCTTAAAGGCCCCGTGTGTATGAATGGTGGCCGACCGTCCAAGTGGTTGGGCACCATTCCTTACCCCCCGTCCCATCCCAAATCCTTATCCTGACTCCTTCAACGTGCTATATAGTCGTAATGACTTGACGCTTTCCCATGATAGTTCCCTGCCCTTCTCTTAATAACTCTTGACACCACCTCCAGGAAAGTGGTGCTTCACAGCCTGGGCACCATTTATACATGTGGTGTATGACCCATTAACGTCCTACGTCCTCTAGCGGAAGTCATTTGGGCAGGACGACGACCTCTAACACAAGATTGCGATATCATCGTGGAAGAGATCATCACTTCATGTCATTATCTCGGCGCCTGGCGTATCGATATCTTCTTGTTGGCTCTTTGGGTAATTCAACGTGGAGCTATTGCAAGTGCAAGTTGCAATTGCAGGTCTC
>WNGS01010498.1:0-21400 GCA_020271785.1 Procambarus virginalis
GCCAAAACTAAAAATTCTTGTTTCCGCAGAACGGTTGTGGGCTAGCCTAGGGTTCCAGTCATCTGGCGTAGGACATTCTTTGCACTGACTGGACACCCGCTGGATCCCTTCACGATTAAGGTTAGTGTGGCCTTGTGTTAGGGGCCGTGCAAATTTGTTTTTCCAATTTTTTATTTTTTATTTTTTTCTGTGGCTAGGAGCTAAAATTTTTAGTGATGTCATCTGAAATGCAGAGACTGGCAGGAAGATATGACATATGCAGCTGCGAAGCATGTTTACTATATGGTAGCTCAATAAGCTCAAATTTTGACCTCTTGGTTTCCATCATAAAGAACCCAGAGTCGTAACACTCCTCCCCCTTCAGAGAAAAAAAATGTGACTACTAGAATAGTAGTCATATTTTTTGTAAGAGTATATGGCACATTCATGGCCCGACTCGATGACGGGGCCGAGGATATTGTGAAGAGCCTGCCACCACCGCCTACCGAGAGTAGTGGGGAGGTGGAGGAGAACACTGTTGAGCCTCGGCCAATGACATCTGACCAAGGCCTGGACGCCTCCTTGAGTGAGTTACAAAAGCTGACCCCAGTCTTGCAGATTGTCACGAGACAGCCGTCTCTAGGGAGAAATTGTAGATGCAGCAAAGGTACTACTACAATGATCGGATTTTGATGAGAAATGGAGACCTCAGAGTGCTCCCTTGTCAAATGAGTGGGAGGTATTCCACCAGGTTATGTTGCCGACCTGCTATAGGGAGAGAGTTTTGTCAGCTGCCCATGATGACCTATGGGGGGACATCAAGGCATTAATATTATGTATCACAAAATCTGCAAGTACTTTTTCTGGCCCAAGCTGAAAAGCGATGTGGCAAAATTTTGTAATGCATGTATTGCTTGTCAACTTGTTGGGAAACCAAACCAAACTCCCCCTAAAGCTCCTCTAAGCCTATTGTCGTGCCGGAGGAACCATTTTCTCATGTGGTAATGGATTGTGTGGTCCATTACCTAGAACTAAGTCTGGTAATATTTATAATTACGATGATGTGTATCACGACTCGTTACCCAGAGGTTTTGCTGTAAGGAACATCCGAGCAAAGACTGTTGTTGCTCGTATGTTGCAATTTTTTCCACTTTTGGACTGCCTCGGGTTGTGCAGACTGACAATGGTACTAACTTTAAGTCTGATATTTTTGAACAATTTTGTAAGGACCATGGAATAACTCATAAGGTTTCCAGCCCATACCATCCACAGAGTCAGGGGGTCATTGAACGGTTCCATCTAACTCTGAAGCAGATGTTGAAGACATCGTGCGAGAGTTCCCATACCTTCTGGGACGAGAACTTGCCGTATGTTTTGTTTGCTGCTAGGGAGGGTTGCAAAGTTCACTGGGTTGTTCTCCTTTTGAGTTAGTCTTTGGCCATAAAGTTCGTGGACCCTTGCAAATGTTACAGGAGAATCTGTTAGGGAACGTAACGTTAACCGAAGGTTCGGCTTTCTTTGCGCAACACCACCAGAGACTCAAGGACTGCAAGGCTGCGGCACTAAAGTATCTTGGGAAGGCCCAAGAGAATATGAAAGAAAACGAACGATGCTAAGGCTAAGTTGCGGGTATTTCAGCCCGGTGACCCTGTCCTGGTACTAAAGCCTCGACTAGGGAGCACTATGTCCCACAAGTACGAGGGCCCTACATTGTGACAGAGAAGACTGGGGACCTCACGTACAAAGTGAGACACTCTGATAAGCGTAAAAGGTAATGCTCGTACACGTGAATCGGCTGAAGAAGTTCCAGGGCCCCAGGCCCATTGCACTAACCAATGTTTCCATTTCCAGTGAGGGAGGGGATGATTGTTCTGGGGACCCAACTAATCTCATTCTCAATAATTCTAGTTCTGTGAATGCTGTGGAGGAGGGACTGTCCCATTTGCAGATGTCCCAACGTGACGAGGTGCAGTCGTTGCTTGACGAATTCTCCAGTCTGTTCGGGGAGGTCCCGACCCAGACTGATGCCATTTACCATGATGTCGAGTTGACGGACTACCCCCATTCGCCTTCAACCCTATCGGATGAGTCCGGAAAAGAAGGCCATCGTCGGAAGGAGGTCGACTTCTTGCTCCAGCACGGCCATCATCAGGCCGAGCCAGGGCTCTTGGTGCTCGCCCTGCCTTTTGGTCCCCAAACCAGATGGCTCCTGGCGATTATGCACCGATTATCGGCAGCTCAACAAGGTGACCATAGTGGACGCCTATCCGTTGCCACGTCTCGAGGACTGTATCGACGAAATCGGGAACGCCACATATGTCTCGAAATTCGATCTCTCGAGGGGGTACTATCAAATCCCACTCACTGACGTGCTAAACAACTAACGGCGTTTGTGACACCCGAGGGTGTGTTTGAGTATCAAGTGTTACCATTCGGCTTGCGTAATGCCCCTGCCACGTTCCAGAGGCTAATGAACTCTTTGCTCGCTAATGTGCCAAATTGTCGGGCGTATTTAGATGATATTGTGCTCTTTGATATTAATTTGGCTGACCACATAGCTAGAGTACGCCAGTTGTTCACAGTGTTGAAACATGCAAATCTACCTTAAATGCTAAAAAGTGTCATTTTGGCCAAGGCACAGTGACGTACCTCGGTTATGAAGTGGCCAAGGAAAGTGTTACCTCGGCAAGATAAAATCAGTGCCATTCTGGACTATCCAGTGCTCAGGTCTAAAAAGGACATTCAACGATTTATCGGTATGTGTGCGTACTACCGCGCTTTTGTCAGAACTTTTCCAGTGTGGCCACTCCTCTCACAGATTTGTTGCGGAAGGCCGTTAAATTTAAGTGGTCATCGGACTGTGCAGAGGCATTTAAAAACTTGAAATTGATCTTAGCTTCCGCCCCAGTGCTTGCTAGTCCAAGGTTCGACCGTCCGTTTAAAATTCAAGTTGACGCGTCTGACTCGGGTGCTGGTGCAGTGTTGTTGCAAACTGGGGATGATAAAGTGGAACACCCAGTATATTATTACTCTGTGAAATTTGACAAGGCGCAGCGCAATTATTCGGTGATAGAAAAAGAGGCGTTGGCGCTAGTGCTAACTTGCAAAAAGTTCGAAGTTTACCTCACAGGTAATATAGTGGAAGTGTACACGGACCATAACCCATTAGTTTTCATGAATCAGATGAAGCAGAAAAATAAACGCATCCTCAGGTGGGCATTGTACCTACAGGACTTTAATCTATCTATTATCCACCTACCGGGCCGGCTCAACGTGATAGCCGACGCTCTGTCCCGCTTGCCTGAGTAACATTCATCTGAGCCGCAGGAAGCCATACCAAATGTCATGCTTTAGTTATTTTTTTAGGTTCTCCTGTGACATTAAATATCCGTGTCCAATTATTTACTTCCTGTTGTTTTTTTTTTGTGTTTTGTGATGTTTTTTCTTTCAGAGAATTCCCTTGTTTTTTTTTTGCAGAGAAATTGTTGTTTGATTGATTTTCTATTATGTCATGGATTTCCTTTTATTCTCTGTATACTCTTACAAAAAAATATGACTACTATTCTAGTAGTCACATTTTTTTTTCTCTGAAGGGGGGAGGAGTGTTACGACTCTGGGTTCTTTAGATGGAAACCAGAGGTCAAAATTGAGCTTATTGAGCTACCATATAGTAAACACGCTTCGCGAGCTGCATATGTCGTATCTTCCCTGCCAGTCGTAAGACTATTCTTGTTTTCAAAGAGTATTTAAAGATTGAGCTTGGGTTGATTATTAAATAATAAATAGGCACCAACTATGTTTACTAATACTGTCTAATCATTTGTAAAGTAAACCTGAGTAAACTTTGTATCGGGCGCCGGTATGATTAGTTGAACAGTCTGCCGGCAGCATTAGCCACGGAGAAGGAGGAAGGCTCTCGCTCGCCCTTCTGCTGGCTGGCTGTGGTGGAAGGAAGTGCCTCTCCTTCCTCTTATTTATTTATTTCTGTGTCTTCGTCTGGTTAAGTCTTCTTTGCTATTTTTATGGTTATATTTGGCATACCTCGTTCTATGTGTAGAGTAGTATACCTGGGGTGTAGTAAGTGTTTTAAAGTGTTTATCTTACTGTTATGCTAAAGGGGGTCTCAGTGAACCACGTGGTCCCCTACCCTAAGCTGATCTACTTCAAGTGTTTTATAGTAGAGCTTTACCCTAGCTTTTTTCAGTGTAAAACCTTGTATCCTGCTAAGTGGACCAAGGCTTTTAACGTAAGATTGTGTGGTAAAGTTAGTATTATATTGTTATTGGTGTGATTGTGTATGGGGGGTGTTAAGGGGTTAATAAATAAGTAAGTTGTGAACAGAGTATCCCTTTTTCCTGTGTGGGAGTACAATAATCTATCCTAGACGCACAGGGTTTAGTAGCAAGTTTTTATTACTGTGGATATTTTATTTGGGGGCCGGGCCTTTTAGTTCTCCCATATCTTGATACCTCTGTATTCTACTTACCCTTACCCCTTAATCGTACCAGTTCCCCATAGCAAGCCCACCACTTTTTCATAACACTACAACAGCGGTGAATAAACAGTGTGACTACAACAGTGGTGACTACAACAGTGGTGACTACAACAGTGGTGGCTACAACAGTGGTGGCTACAACAGTGTGACTACAACAGTGATAGCTAACAGTTATGGCTCCACAGTGGTGGACTACAACAGTGGTGGCTACAACAGTGGTGGCTACAACAGTGGTGGCTACAACAGTGGTGGCTACAACAGTGGTGGCTACAACAGTGGTAGCTACAACAGTGTGGTTACAGCAGTGGTGGTTACAACAGTGGTGGTTACCACAGTTTGGCTACAACAGTGGTGGTTACAACAGTGGTGGCTACAACAGTAGTGGCTAAACAGTGGTGGCTACAACAGTGATGGCTACAACAGTGGTGGCTACAACAGTGGTGGCTACAACAGTGGTGGCTACAACAGTGGTGGCTACAACAGTGGTGGCTACAACAGTGGGGCTACAACAGTGGTGGCTACCACAGTGGCGGCTATAACAGTGGTGGCTACAACAGTGATGGCTACTACAGTGTGGCTACAACAGTGGTGGCTACAACAGTGGTGGGTACAACAGTGGTGGCTACAACAGTGGTGGCTACAACAGTGGTGGCTACAACAGTGGTGGCTACAACAGTGGTGGCTACAACAGTGGTGGCTACAACAGTGGTGACAACAACAGTGGTGGCTACAACAGTGGTGGCTACAACAGTGGGGCTACAACAGTGGTGGCTACAACAGTGGTGGCTACAACAGTGGTGGCTACAACAGTGGTAGCTACAACAGTGGTGGCTACAACAGTGGTGGCTACAACAGTGGTGGCTACAACAGTGGTGGCTACAACAGTGGTGGTTACAGCAGTGGTGGTTACAACAGTGGTGGTTACCACAGTGGTGGCTACAACAGTGGGGTTACAACAGTGGTGGCTACAACAGTGGTGGCTACAACAGTGGTGGCTACAACAGTGATGGCTACAACAGTGGTGGCTACAACAGTGGTGGCTACAACAGTGGTGCTACAACAGTGGTGGCTACAACAGTGGTGGCTACAACAGTGGTGGCTACAACAGTGGTGGCTACAACAGTGGTGGCTACAACAGTGGTGGTTACAGCAGTGGTGGTTACAACAGTGGTGGTTACCACAGTGGTGGCTACAACAGTGGTGGTTACAACAGTGGTGGCTACAACAGTGGTGGCTACAACAGTGGTGGCTACAACAGTGATGGCTACAACAGTGGTGGCTACCATAGTGGCGGCTATAACAGTGGTGGCTACAACAGTGATGGCTACAACAGTGGTGGCTACAACAGTGGTGGCTACAACAGTGGTGGTACAACAGTGGTGACTACAACAGTGGTGGCTACAACAGTGGTGGCTACCACAGTGGCGGCTATAACAGTGGTGGCTACAACAGTGATGGCTACTACAGTGGTGGCTACAACAGTGGTGACTACAACAGTGGGACTACAACAGTGGTGGCTACAACAGTGGTGACTACAACAGTGGTGACTACAACAGTGGTGACTACAACAGTTATGGCTACAACTGTGGTGACTACAACAGTGGGAGTACAACAGTGGTGACTACAACAGTGGTGACTACCACAGTGATGGACTACAACAGTGGTGACTACAACAGTGGTGACTACAACAGTGGTGGCTTCCACAGTGGTGGCTAACACAGTGGTGACTACAACAGTGGTGGCTACAACAGTGGTGACTACAACAGTGGTGACTACAACAGTGGTGACTACAACAGTGGTGGCTACAACAGTGGTGACTACAACAGTGGTGACTACAACAGTGGGACTACAACAGTGGTGACAACAACAGTGGTGACTACAACAGTGGTGACTACAACAGTGGTGACTACAACAGTGGTGATACAACAGTGATGGCTACAACAGTGATGGCTACAACAGTGATGGCTACAACAGTGGTGACTACAACAGTGGTGCTACAACAGTGATGGCTACAACATTGATGGCTACAACAGTGGGACTACAACAGTGATGGCTACAACAGTGATGGCTACAACAGTGATGGCTACAACAGTGATGGCTGCAACAGTGGTGGATACAACAGTGGATACAACAGTGGTGGCTACAACAGTGAGGGCTACAACAGTGGTGGATACAACAGTGATGGCTACAACAGTGTTGGCTACATCAGTGGTGGCTACAACAGTGGTGGCTACAACAGTGATGGCTACAACAGTTATGGCTACCACAGTGACGGCTACAACAGTGGTGACTACAACAGTGGTGGCTACAACAGTGGTGGCTACAACAGTGGTGACTACAACAGTGGGACTACAACAGTGGTGGCTACAACAGTGGTGACTACAACAGTGGTGACTACAACAGTGGTGACTACAACAGTTATGGCTACATGTTACGACTCTGGGTTCTTTAGATGGAAACCAGAGGTCAAAATTTGAGATTATTGAGCTACCATATAGTAAACACGTCTTCGTCTGGTTAAGTCTTCTTACTATTTTTTATGGTTATATTTTGGCATACCCTGGTTCTATGTGTAGAGTAGTATACCTGGGGTGTAGTAAGTGTTTTAAAGTGTTATTGTACTAGTTATTCCAAAGGGGGTCTCAGTGGAACCACGTGGTCCCCCTACCCTAAGCTGACTCTACTTCAAGTGTTTTATAGTAGAGCTTTACCCTAGCTTGTTGTCAGTGTAAACCTTGTATCCTGCCTAAGTGGACCAAGGCTTTTAACGTAAGATTGTGTGGTAAAGTTAGTATTATATTGTTATTGGTGTGATTGTATATGGCGGTTTGTTAAGGGATTAATAATTAGTAAGTGTGAACAGAGTATCCCTTTTTCCTGTGTGGGAGTACAATAATCTATCTCTAGACGTACAGGGTGTAGTAGCAAGTATTTATTACTGTGGATATTTTATTTGGGGGCCGGGCCTTTTAGTTCTCTCATATCTTGATACCTCTGTATTCTATACCCTTACCCCTTAATCGTACCAGTTCCCCATAGCAAGCCCACCACTTTTCATAACAAGTGGGGGCCTGTCCGGGAGGAACGTTATTATTGTAAAAAATTAGATTTTGAGTGCCAAAACAAAAAATTCTTGTTTCCGCAGAACGGTTGTGGGCTAGCCTAGGGTCCAGCTCATCTGGCGTAGGACATTCTTTGCACTGACTGGACACCCAGCTGGATCCCTTCACGATTAAGGTTAGTGTGGCCTTGTGTTAGGGGCCGTGCAAATTTTAGTTTTTTCCAATTTTTATTTTTTTTTTTTTCTGTGGCTAGGAGCTAAAATTTTAGTGATGTCATCTGAAATGCAGAGACTGGCAGGGAAGATACGACATATGCAGCTTGCGAAGCATGTTTACTATGGTAGCTCAATAAGCTCAAATTTTGACCTCTGGTTTCCATCTAAAGAACCCAGAGTCGTAACACTCCTCCCCCTTCAGAGAAAAAAAAATGTGACTACTAGAATAGTAGTCATATTTTTTTGTAAGAGTATATGGCACATTCATGGCCCGACTCGATGACGGGGCCGAGGATATTGTGGAGAGCCTGCCACCACGCCTACCGAGAGTAGTGGGGAGGTGGAGGAGAACACTGTTGAGCCTCGGCCAATGACATCTGACCAAGGCCTGGACGCCTCCTGAGTGAGTTACAAAAAGCTGACCCCAGTCTTGCAGATTGTCACGAGACAGCCGTCTCTAGGGAGGAAATTGTAGATGCAGCAACTGGGTACTACTACAATGATCGGATTTTGATGAGAAAATGGAGACCTCAGAGTGCTCCCTGTCAAATGAGTGGGAGGTAGTCCACCAGGTTATGTTGCCGACCTGCTATAGGGAGAGAGTTTTGTCAGCTGCCCATGATGACCCTATGGGGGGACATCAAGGCATTAATATTATGTATCACAAAATCTGCAAGTACTTTTTCTGGCCCAAGCTGAAAAGCGATGTGGCAAAATTTTGTAATGCATGTATTGCTTGTCAACTTGTTGGGAAACCAAACCAAATTCCCCTAAAGCTCCTCTAAGGCCTATTGTCGTGCCGGAGAAATCATTTTCTCATGTGGTAATGGATTGTGTTGGTCCATTACCTAGAACTAAGTCTGGTAATATTTACCTAATTACGATGATGTGTATCACGACTCGTTACCCAGAGGCTTTTGCTGTAAGGAACATCCGAGCAAAGACTGTTGTTACTCGTATGTTGCAATTTTTTTCCACTTTTGGACTGCCTCGGGTTGTGCAGACTGACAATGGTACTAACTTTAAGTCTGATATTTTTGAACAATTTTGTAAGGACCATGGAATAACTCATAAGGTTTCCAGCCCATACCATCCACAGAGTCAGGGGGTCATTGAAAGGTTCCATCTAACTCTGAAGTAGATGTTGAAGACATCGTGCGAGAGTTCCCATACCTTCTGGGACGAGAACTTGCCGTATGTTTTGTTTGCTGCTAGGGAGGGGTTGCAAAGTTCACTGGGTTGTTCTCCTTTAGAGTTAGTCTTTGGCCATAAAGTTCGTGGACCCTTGCAAATGTTACAGGAGAATCTGTTAGGGAACGTAACGTTAACCGAAGGTTCGGCTTTCTTTGCGCAACACCACCAGAGACTCCAGGACTGCAAGGCTGCGGCACTAAAGTATCTTGGGAAGGCCCAAGAGAATATGAAAGAACAGAACGACGCTAAGGCTAAGTTGCGGGTATTTCAGCCCGGTGACCCTGTCCTGGTACTAAAGCCGCGACTAGGGAGCACTATGTCCCACAAGTACGAGGGCCCCTACATTGTGACAGAAAAGACGGGGGACCTCACGTACAAAGTGAGACACTCTGATAAGCGTAAACAGGTAATGCTCGTACACGTGAATCGGCTGAAGAAGTTCCAGGGTCCCAAGCCCATTGCACTAACCAATGTTTCCATTTCCAGTGAGGGAGGGGATGATTGTTCTGGGGACCCAACTAATCTCATTCTCAATAATTCTAGTTCTGTGAATGCTGTGGAGGAGGGACTGTCCCATTTGCAGATGTCCCAACGTGACGAGGTGCAGTCGTTGCTTGACGAATTCTCCAGTCTGTTCGGGGAGGTCCCGACCAAGACTGATGCCATTTACCATGATGTCGAGTTGACGGACTACACCCCCATTCGCCTTCAACCCTATCGGATGAACCCGGAAAAGAAGGCCATCGTACGGAAGGAGGTCGACTTCTTGCTCCAGCACGGCCTCATCAGGCCGAGCCAGGGCTCTTGGTGCTCGCCCTGCCTTTTGGTCCCCAAACCAGATGGCTCCTGGCGATTATGCACCGATTATCGGCAGCTCAACAAGGTGACCATAGTGGATGCCTATCCGTTGCCACGTCTCGAGGACTGTATCGACGAAATCGGGAACGCCACATATGTCTCGAAATTCGATCTCTCGAGGGGGTACTATCAAATCCCACTCACTGACCGTGCTAAACAACTAACGGCGTTTGTGACACCCGAGGGTGTGTTTGAGTATCAAGTGTTACCATTCGGCTTGCGTAATGCCCCTGCCACGTTCCAGAGGCTAATGAACTCTTTGCTCGCTAATGTGCAAAATTGTTGGGCGTATTTAGATGATATTGTGCTCTTTGATATTAATTGGGCTGACCACATAGCTAGAGTACGCCAGTTGTTCACAGTGTTGAAACATGCAAATCTAACCTTAAATGCTAAAAGTGTCATTTTGGCCAAGGCACAGTGACGTACCTCGGTTATGAAGTGGGCCAAGGGAAAGTGTTACCTCGGCAAGATAAAATCAGTGCCATTCTGGACTATCCAGTGCTAAGGTCTAAAAAGGACATTCAACGATTTATCGGTATGTGTGCGTACTACCGACGCTTTTGTCAGAACTTTTCCAGTGTGGCCACTCCTCTCACAGATTTGTTGCAGAAGGCCGTTAAATTTAAGTGGTCATCGGACTGTGCAGAGGCATTTAAAAACTTGAAATTGATCTTAGCTTCCGCCCCAGTGCTTGCTAGTCCAAGGTTCGACCGTCCGTTTAAAATTCAAGTTGACGCGACTGACTCGGGTGCTGGTGCAGTGTTGTTGCAAACTGGGGATGATAAAGTGGAACACCCAGTATATTATTACTCTGTGAAATTTGACAAGGCGCAGCGCAATTATTCGGTGATAGAAAAAGAGGCGTTGGCGCTAGTGCTAACATGCAAAAAGTTCGAAGTTTACCTCACAGGTAATATAGTGGAAGTGTACACGGACCATAACCCATTAGTTTTCATGAATCAGATGAAGCAGAAAAATAAACGCATCCTCAGGTGGGCATTGTACCTACAGGACTTTAATCTATCTATTATCCACCTACCGGGCCGGCTCAACGTGATAGCCGACGCTCTGTCCCGCTTGCCTGAGTAACATTCATCTGAGCCGCAGGAAGCCATACCAAATGTCATGCTTTAGTTATTTTTTTTTAGGTTCTCCTGTGACATTAAATATCCCGTGTCCAATTTATTTACTTCCTGTTGTTTTTTTTTTTTGTTTTTGTGAATGTTTTTTCTTTCAGAGAATTCCCTTGTATTTTTTTTTTGGCAGAGAAATTGTTGTTTGATTGATTTTCTATTATGTCATGGATTTCCTTTTTATTCTCTGTATACTCTTACAAAAAAATATGACTACTATTCTAGTAGTCACATTTTTTTTTCTCTGAAGGGGGGAGGAGTGTTACGACTCTGGGTTCTTTAGATGGAAACCAGAGGTCAAAATTTGAGCTTATTGAGCTACCATATAGTAAACACGCTTCGCAAGCTGCATATGTCGTATCTTCCCTGCCAGTCGTAAGACTATTCTTGTTTTTCAAAGAGTATTTAAAGATTGAGCTTGGGGTTGATTATTAAATAATAAAATAGGCACCAACTATGTTTACTAATACTGTCTAATCATTTGTAAAGTAAACCTGAGTAAACTTTGTATCGGGCGCCGGTATGATTAGTTGAACAGTCTGCCGGCAGCATTAGCCCACGGAGAAGGAGGGAGGCTCTCGCTCGCCCTTCTCTGCTGGCTGGCTGTGGTGGAAGGAAGTGCCTCTCCTTCCTCTTATTTATTTATTTCTGTGTCTTCGTCTGGTTAAGTCTTCTTTGCTATTTTTTATGGTTATATTTTGGCATACCCTGGTTCTATGTGTAGAGTAGTATACCTGGGGTGTAGTAAGTGTTTTAAAGTGTTATTGTACTAGTTATTCCAAAGGGGGTCTCAGTGGAACCACGTGGTCCCCCTACCCTAAGCTGATTCTACTTCAAGTGTTTTATAGTAGAGCTTTACCCTAGCTTGTTTTCAGTGTAAAACCTTGTATCCTGCCTAAGTGGACCAAGGTTTTTAACGTAAGATTGTGTGGTAAAGTTAGTATTATATTGTTATTGGTGTGATTGTGTATGGGGGTTTGTTAAGGGGTTAATAAATAAGTAAGTGTGAACAGAGTATCCCTTTTTCCTGTGTGGGAGTACAATAATCTATCTCTAGACGTACAGGGTGTAGTAGCAAGTTTTTATTACTGTGGATATTTTATTTTGGGGGCCGGGCCTTTTAGTTCTCCCATATCTTGATACCTCTGTATTCTACTTACCCTTACCCCTTAATCGTACCAGTTCCCCATAGCAAGCCCACCACTTTTCATAACACTACAACAGCGGTGAATACAACAGTGGTGACTACAACAGTGGTGACTACAACAGTGGTGACTACAACAGTGGTGGCTACAACAGTGGTGGCTACAACAGTGGTGACTACAACAGTGATAGCTACAACAGTTATGGCTACCACAGTGGTGACTACAACAGTGGTGGCTACAACAGTGGTGGCTACAACAGTGGTGGCTACAACAGTGGTGGCTACAACAGTGGTAGCTACAACAGTGGTGGTTACAGCAGTGGTGGTTACAACAGTGGTGGTTACCACAGTTTTGGCTACAACAGTGGTGGTTACAACAGTGGTGGCTACAACAGTGGTGGCTACAACAGTGGTGGCTACAACAGTGATGGCTACAACAGTGGTGGCTACAACAGTGGTGGCTACAACAGTGGTGGCTACAACAGTGGTGGCTACAACAGTGGTGGCTACAACAGTGGTGGCTACAACAGTGGTGGCTACAACAGTGGTGGCTACTACAGTGATGGCTACTACAGTGGTGGCTACAACAGTGGTGGCTACAACAGTGGTGGGTACAACAGTGGTGGCTACAACAGTGGTGGCTACAACAGTGATGGCTACAACAGTGGTGGCTACAACAGTGGTGGCTACAACAGTGGTGGCTACAACAGTGGTGGCTACAACAGTGGTGGCTACAACAGTGGTGGCTACAACAGTGGTGGCAACAACAGTGGTGGCTACAACAGTGGTGGCTACAACAGTGGTGGCTACAACAGTGGTGGCTACAACAGTGGTGGCTACAACAGTGGTGGCTACAACAGTGGTGGCTACAACAGTGGTGGTTACAGCAGTGGTGGTTACAACAGTGGTGGTTACAACAGTGGTGGCTACAACAGTGGTGGTTACAACAGTGGTGGCTACAACAGTGGTGGCTACAACAGTGGTGGCTACAACAGTGGTGGCTACAACAGTGGTGGCTACCACAGTGGCGGCTACAACAGTGGTGGCTACAACAGTGGTGGCTACAACAGTGGTGGCTACAACAGTGGTGGCTACAACAGTGGTGGTTACAACAGTGGTGGCTACAACAGTGGTGGCTACAACAGTGGTGGCTACCACAGTGGCGGCTACAACAGTGGTGGCTACAACAGTGATGGCTACTACAGTGGTGGCTACAACAGTGGTGGCTACAACAGTGGTGGCTACAACAGTGGTGGCTACAACAGTGGTGGCAACAACAGTGGTGGCTACAACAGTGGTGGCTACAACAGTGGTGGCTACAACAGTGGCGGCTATAACAGTGGTGGCTACAACAGTGATGGCTACTACAGTGGTGGCTACAACAGTGGTGGCTACAACAGTGGTGGGTACAACAGTGGTGGCTACAACAGTGGTGGCTACAACAGTGGTGGCTACAACAGTGGTGACAACAACAGTGGTGGCTACAACAGTGTTGGCTACAACAGTGATGCCTACAAAAGTGGTGGCTACAACAGTGGTGACTACAACAGTGGTGGCTACCACAGTGGTGGCTGCCACAGTGGTGACTACAACAGTGGTGGTTACAACAGTGGTGGCTACAACAGTCATGGCTACAACAGTGGTGGCTACAACAGTGGTGACTACAACAGTGGTGACTACAACAGTGGTGGCTACAACAGTGGTGGCTACCACAGTGGCGGCTACAACAGTGATGGCTACAACAGTGGTGGCTACAACAGTGGTGGCTACAACAGTGGTGGTTACAACAGTGGTGCTGCCACAGTGGTGGCTACAACAGTGGTGACTACAACAGTGGTGGTTACAACAGTGGTGACAACAACAGTGGTGGCTACCACAGTGGCGGCTACAACAGTGGTGGCTACAACAGTGGATTCTACAACAGTGGTGGCTACAACAGTGGTGGCTACAACAGTGGTGGCTACAACAGTGGTGGCTACAACAGTGGTGGCTACCACAGTGGTGGCTACCACAGTGTTGGCTACAACAGTGGTGGCTACAACAGTGTTGGCTACAGCAGTGGTGGCTACAACAGTGTTGGCTACAGCAGTGGTGGCTACAACAGTGGTGGCTACAACACTGGTGGATAGCTGCCCGAGAGATGTGTTAATATGTGTCTGGGTCTGTGGGATTTTACTGGCAAGATTAGCACCAACCGATGAAAAAACTATTAAATTTATTTGCCATTTCTAAATCTGTTGACGGTATGTCCCCATCCTTGTAGAGTTTTATTTGGTTATGTGAGTGTTGTTTAGTTCCTAGGATACTGGAGATTATTTTCCAAGTGCTTTTCATGTTGCCTTTTGCTTCATTTTGCTCATTTCTTTACGATGGAGAAACTTTAAACTAAAAAATTAGGTCACATGGAGGGATATCTATGTTCAGTAAACACTTACTGAATGGTTGAGTCACCCAATACATGGTTGATGATAATAATATTTTACAATGGAAAAACCTTATCCTAAACTAAAAATGAGCTCACATGAAGTGATTTTCACTTACTGAGTTGTTGTTAACTGAATGCCTGAGCTATCCAATACATGTTGGTGATAGTAGGATTAATTTAAGATGGAAAACTTTAAACTAAACTAAAATGAGCACACATGAAGTGATTCCCACGTTCATTAAACACTTACTAAGTTGTTAACTGAATGACTGAGACATCCAATACATGGTTGATGATAGTAGTATTAATGACATTGATAATACGAGGTTTTGAACTAGATACTGACAGGGGAACAACAAAGCTGTGATATTGAAAAGAAACTGAACTGAATTTGAAAGTTGATTAATATATGTAATGTGAAGCCAATCTACTGGAAAACAGTAAGCAAACTTTATTTGAAAAGAATATGAGAAGACTGAAAAGCAGGGCATAGTGAAATGGGTAAAAATAAGAAGTAATGATCTTCATAAACATAACATAACATATCCACGACTGTAATTAATACAGTGTAAACTCTCTTAAAACTATGCTCACCGTGAAATCTCGTCACTAAGCATAACTTGTCACTCTGTGAAACAAATTATTGACTATAAGTGCGACAGTGAGAATAAAAATGACCACTTATGTTTTGGAGTGCTATTTTAGTCAAGAAATACTGTAAAGGATGATTATTGACTAAAGAGAATTTCGCGGACTGCTGGTGTTTGATGTGTTGAACTGCTTAAAGGAACCATATTTGCTGGAAAAAAATTCCTGTGAAATAATGCGTGTTATATGTTTTGACTATCTAGCTAATAGCGTATTGCCTGGCTAGTAATGAAATGTCACATTTTGTCTGACTCACTTAGCACAAGTGAAGAGAAAACATTGAAAAACTTGCAAAGGTTAAAACTCTGTGAAATCATATCTGTTCTGTTAAGTTTTGACTAGCTGATTAATAGCATACTGCTACATTATTGTCTTTTATGTTATGTTTACCTCGATAGCGTTGTAATGCTTGGAAATTGTATGTATGGATCCCGTTTCCCTCTTACTGCTCATAAATAATGGATGCTGTAAAGTATTTTTTATGGAACATGACTCTTCTTATTCTTACCCCTTTTTAAAACTAGATGCAATAACGAAGCTATGTTTGCCTTCACTCTCTCTCTCTCCTCTCTCCCTCTCTCTCTCTCCTCTCTCTCTCTCTCGCTCTCTCTCTCTCTCTCTCTCTCTCTCTCTCTTATTCTCTCTCTCTCTCTCCTCTCTCTCTCTTATCTCTCTCTCTCTCTCTCTCTCTCTCTCTTCTCTCTCTCTCTCTCTCTCTCTCTCCTCTCTCTCTCTCTCGTGACTGACTGACTGCTTTTCTGGTCAGGTCTGCAGGTCCGCAAGAAATAATAGTAATGTAGGTAGCGAACATGTCTCCTCAGCTTTCTATCTTCCACAAAGCCTTTCCTCCTATCTCAACCCAATTAGTTCATGCTCTCGTGTTTCACTTTTTGTTAAAACTAAATCTACACACGCGATATGAAATGTGAAAAAAATCTTACATTTTGCTATGTTATTAGTGCTTGAATAAAATTATTAAGAGTGCTGAACATTGTGTCATTGTCTTGCTACGATATTAAAAGTCTATGTTTTTCGCTGGGGCTACTGTTGCCACAGTCATCTCGCTAAGGCGGGTCGGTGTCAGAATTGTCAAATGATGTACCTTGCATACATCAGATCTTTAGTGGATTATGCTGCACCTCTGCTTGTTTTGATGACTGAAAGGACGTTTGATGACTTTGAAAGGATAATTACGAATAGTAATTGCGACATTGAGCATATTCTCGAAACATAGTTTCTGCAAAAAAAATACAGTCAATTAGATGCGAGCTGTGATTTGAAAACAGAAGATGGGTGATGTGTGGGTTATTGTGTGGACTCTGGAGATATGATCACCACATATAAGTTTATCAAAGAAATGATAGGCTAGGTAAGGACCGATTATTTCACACACACACACACACACACACACACACACACACAACACACACACACACCACACACACACACACACACACACACACACACACACACACACACACACACAAGACATCCGTGCAGTAGTGAGATTCCCTTTGATAGCTGTGCATGTGTCTATGAAAAATTAAAAGTGCAAAGATGTTTTAGAGTACTTTAAACTAAACTAAAAAATGAGCATGCATGAAGTGATTCCTACGTTCAGTAAACACTTACTGAGTTGTAAACTGAATGTCTAAGACATCCAATACGTTGTTGATGATGATAGTAATATTTATTTTACGATTGAAAAACTTTATACTAGATGAACTCACATGAAGAAATGTAGGTAGCGAACATGTCTCCTCAGCTCTTTATCTTCCGCAAAGCCTTTCCTCCTATCTCAACCCTATTAGTTCATGTTCTCGTGTTTCACTTTTTGTTAAAACTAAATCTTCAATAAGATCCTGTAGATCTGAGGCAAAGTGAAATTGACAGTGCTTAATTTAGAAACTGTACGACAATGGGCTCGGTCTCGAGCCCATTGTCGATGGGCCGATTTATATTGAATTTTGTAACTAGCTCATCAAGATTGTAACTTGCTTAGCTAAATGAATTGTGGGGTTCAGTCCCTGAGCCCATTATGTGCCTCTGTAACCCTTTCCACTACCGCTCGCAAGATGGGTATGGGGTGCATAATAAATGAACTAAACTAACTAAACTGTCATACACTGCTAATGGCATAAGGTCAGCCTGACGAAATCTATGTCCTACCAAATTGAAGCCGGGTATTTCACTAATGACTCAACTCGAGAGAGAAGCAGTATATCCCATATCATATTAGAGTCTTCAGTCCACTGTTGCTGTTACTGTTTGACTTACTGAGTTACTGAGGGATGGTTTTAAAATATAATAATAATAATAATAATAATAATAATAATAATAATAATAATAATAATAATAATAATAATAATAATAATAATAATAATAATAATATCAAGATTCGTGAGGTATATGTTGTGATCACACAGTTATTAACAAAAAAATATTAGAGTTTGTAGGTAGTGATCACGTCTCCCCAAACTCTTCTGACTTCCAGCGTAGTATGTCCTCTGGTGAGCATGTGTGGAATGGGATAGCATCTGTGTGTTTGTGAACTGGGTCACTACTCTACATATGTACAGAAATAATACTACTACTACTAAAGGCTTTGCATAGAACATCCAGTCTGGGAAGGGTGAAGTGATGCTTGATGGTTTGGGCTTTGAAGGGTGGTGGGAGGGGGGTTGGGGTTTGGGGGGTGGATGGGGGTGAGGGTAAGGTCATCCCAATACCTCGTCCATCTCACTACACCTCAAACCACTACCCCAGATGTGTGTAATTGCGAAGCTCCTGGAAATGGCCCCTGCATAATTTAAATTAAGCGGGGGAATTCTGGGAGGCGAAAACAATTACGCAGCGCTCTGTGAGAGCTGCGCGCGCCGTGGGGGGGGCACATTTAAGCAAATGCACAAGGAGTTTCCCTCTCACTTCTACACAGCTACGGTACGCTCCACACGAAACAGAAGCCTGCAGACCACAATATGGACTCAACACCAGCAGCTGCGGCCCCCGCTCTATTGGACCTGCCCCTTGGAGGCCCATCAACTTCCCAGAGCGACCCCCCTGGGGCGTCGGGCCTGCAACAGGACCTCAGGTATGGCCCCGCCTGCGGTTCGCACTAGGAGCGTGGCCACCTCCTAGGCCAGGATTGTCCGTTAGCCGTGTGCCCAGCGGCATGCCCCCCAGGCTAGTTCCGTGCCTTGCTGCTTTACTGGGCCCATGTGCCCCTTGTGGTCCTTGCCCCCCCCCCGGGCCTCCCCCTCCCCCGCCTCCCCGGCCTCGTGCCCAGCCGTGTTCCAGCTCCTACGGGCCCTGTTTGGGGGCCCAGTGCTGACGCCACAGCTGGCTGCGCCCTGCCTGGGCTGGAGGATACGGGGGGGGCGGGCGGGCCCCCTGTGGCCCCTACAGTTCACGCGGGAACCTGGTCTGGCGGCCACCTCCCTGCTCGGGAACCAGCTGGTGGCCCAGCGGACGCTGGGGGACGCCCGGCCCAGGTGTTGGAGTACACGCCTGGATGTCCCAGCGTCGTCGTCCCTACAGGCGGCGGGCCAGCTGCTGCTGTTCCAGCTTTGGGGGCAAGCTGATGATCCAGCAGCAGACGCCTAGGACGGCCGCCTACAGCAGGGGACGCGGGGGGGCTCGCCTGCTGGGCTCTGAGGCTTAGGAGTGGAAGCTTGGCGCTCCTCCCTCCGCCTACACTGGCGGGCCAGCTGCTGCTGTTCCAGCTTTGGGGGCAAGCTGACGATCCAGCAGCAGACGCCTAGGACGGCCGCCTACAGCAGGGGACGCGGGGGGCTCTCCTGCTGGGCTCTGAGGCATAGGAGTGGAAGCTTGGCGCTCCTCCCTCCGCCTACACTGGCGGGCCAGCTGCTGCTGCTCCAGCTTTGGGGGCAAGCTGACGATCCAGCAGCAGATGCCTAGGATGGCCGATTACAGCAGGGGACGCTGGGAGGCTCTGCGGCATAGGAGTGGAAGCTTGGCGCTCCTCCCTCCGCCTACACACTTGGTGCTCCTCCCTCCGTCTCCACCCCGTCCCTAGGGGTGCAGTTGGCCTCCGCTCCGCGCCGGAGGAGAGGACGTTCGTTTGTGCATTCCCTACGTCCGTTCTGAAGAAAGTATCGTGTATTTTCGTTGCCTGGGGTCCGCTCTCGCTCCCTCTTCAGGTGTTGGTGCCTTTACCTTTCCTCTTATTTTAATTGTCTTTCCCCTGCGGCTTTTTCTTGCCCCTTTTTATTTGTTCCTTTGTTCGTTCAGTCTTACTTAGGCAGTCTTGGTCCTTTTCTTTCTATTTCTTTATTTAGCTGTTCCACTTCTCTTCGATTCTTTATTTCCGTTGTTCGTTAATTTATGTTAATTTCTTATGCCATTATTCTGCGTACAACATGCAGCGCAGGAGCAGTTTCAGGTGGGGCCTCGCGCCGCCGGCCTCCCCAGCCGAACGTTCACTCTACTGCACGGGCCTACGGGCTACCACCGGGATACTGCTACGCTTTCCACGCACCGGGACAGGCTGCTCCGTCCCCTCCTGCACCTTCAAGCACTCTGCCGCGCTGCCACAAGCGACATCCTTCCTACTGCCCGTGCCCCCAGGCCAAGCTCGAGTCGCCGCCGCCAAGGAGAATCGTTCCCGTCGCCCCACTCAGGACAAGAGCAGGAAGAAAGACACGTCACAACGCCAGTGGACACAGACGCGCTTGATGCTGTTCCTAGTACCTATGCTAGACAGGGAACTGAGCCTGGGGCGCATAGCGGGCCCCTTCGAGGTCCCCCCATTTCAGAACTTCAAGTGTTCTCCTATAGCCCTGAGAGAAAAGTCTACGCCGGGAAAATACAGGCTACTCCACATCCTCGGCTACCCCTATACCGCCGAGAGCGTCAACGCCAACATCCCGGGAGACGACAACCAAGACCTTAGTGGTCAGACGCTCGCCGGGGGCGGACTTGGCAAAAATGTGATATAGCAGAGGCTTTACGGATCGTACCGGTCAACCCCAGCGACTACCACCTACTCAGCTTCGCCCACGGAGGGCGGTACTACTATGGAAAAATGCTCAGCATGGGGGCGGCACATTCCTGCAGGATCTTCGAGACGTTCTCCGACGCCCTGCAATGGATCCTCGTGGAGAAGTTCGGCGTGCGGGATGCCGTGAAGGTGCTGGACGATTTCATTAGCGTGAGTTCTACCTACGAGTGCTTGCAGAGCTTGCGAGTGTTCATTGCCCTCGGTGAGCGCCTAGGCGTTTCCCTGGCCCCCCACAAGACTGCGGGCCCCCGCCCCTGCCTCACCTTCCTTGGACTTGAAATCGACGCTCGACGTATGGAGACAAGGCTGCCGGACGACAAGAGGACGAAGTACATGACCGCAGTGGAAGATGCTCTGCGGGCCGAGAGCCTTCCCCTGCAGGACCTGCAGGGGATTATCAGCAAACTGCAAATTCACCACGACAGTCATACCGGGGGACCTGCTACCGAGCGCTCTTCTCCCTCGCCTTCTAAGCCTGCCTCCGGCTAGGGGAGGTGACCTATACGGGGAAGGGGCAACACACACTACGCTTGGACCAGTTAACGTTATTGCGGACGGGGATCGACATCGCGTTTGCCTCCTACAAGCACAGTGCAGGGCATACCCCCACTTTAACCCTGAGTGCAGACCCCTACAGCAAGTACCGCCCGGTACGTGCCATGGCGAACTACTTAAGACGACGAGGCTTGGGACCAGGACCTATCTTCCTGGGCGAATCGGACTTCCCGGTCACCAGAAAAGATTTCACATGGGTGCTCTGTGCCGCCGTTCGAGCACTAGGCCTGCCTCCAAACGATTACGCTCCGCACTCCTCCAGAATCGGCAGGGCCACTCGGATGTCTAAGGATGGCCTGGCGCCGGCAGCAATCAGAGCAGTCGGCAGGTGGAAAAGTGATGCGTTCCACACTTACGTCAGGCAAGACGTCATTCCATTACATAGATAAGTTTCTTCTGCGGCCAGCGGGCACCTCGCCCTTCGGGGGTGGGGGACCGGCTTCGCTGGCCTGCGAGTGGGGGTGCTGCGCCGGATCCCCAGTCTAGGGCTGCCCGCAGCTACTTACCATATGTCAAGTGCTCACTTGTAGTGCAAGTTTGGGGTTGCAGACTTTACATGTACTGGGCACTAGCATATCATTACCCCTGGAAATTATTACTATTCTATGCCCTCTGTGTATACAGAATATATTTCTACATACTGTACTGGCTGTGCCACTCAATTATCTG
>WNGS01010503.1:40002-50996 GCA_020271785.1 Procambarus virginalis
GATGTGGCTGGTCTCTGAAGATATTTGTGTGGATATGGATGTGGCTGGTCTCTGAAGATTTTGTGTGGATATGGATGGGGCAGGTCTCTGAAGATATTTGTGTGGATATGGATGGGGCAGGTCTCTGAAGATATTTGTGTGGATATGGATGTGGCTGGTCTCTGAAGATATTTGTGGGATATGGATGTGGCTGGTCTCTGAAGATATTTTGTGTGGATACAAGCGTGTCTATTGTCAGCTATTTGTAAGTACAGACTTAGCTTGTCTCAGATGTTTCTGTATGAACAGATGTTTATGTCGGCCGTTTAGTGGGTACTTTAAGGACCATTTTAAATAGGTTTTACGCATTTTACACCTGAGTGACGATTGTAAGATTGATGTTATATGTTTAACGAGTGGATACGGTGATGATTGCAAGAATGATGTATACTGTATGCTTAACGAGCGGATATTATTGAGAGTGAAAGAATGATGTTATGGTGTTTATCGAGTGGATATCGGTTCATTAATAAGGTGAGTATGGATATGAATAGTCTTTTGAGATGGAGTATGTTTGTGAGTAGATTGTGTCTAGTCGTCATTTTTCTGGTGATGAATGAGTATATACCGCTCAGGTTTTTGTAATAAATTAGTACTTAGACGTAATTCAGACTTTTGTTTTTAATTTGCGGGGTATTCGGATTAGGCTTTTCGAGAAATGACTAAAATGTGGCTCTTTTCAAGATGGTTTAATACGTTAGGAAGATTTTTTTTTTAAGAGACTGAATATTTCGACCATTATGGGAATGGGTTTCTAGAACTGTGTGGGTGTGTATACGGAGGTCCTTGAGTTGGATACATGCATGCCAACCACGTTTATAAAATGCTGTTGGTAATGTTTTTGCTTAGTATGATCAGTACATTTGTTAACATTGATGCCTTTAACAACGGTGACGCGTAGACCCATAGACAGGACCCATAGACAGAATCAATAGCCGTTTCCACTAGGCGCCCATTTTTGTGATTGTCAAATATCTCTAAGTTAGGATATATTAACTCAGGCTATGCTAGGCTTTGTTGGCGTAGGTTAGGTTGATTTAAGTTAGGTTAGGTTTGGTTAGTAAGGTTAGGTAGGTTTTAAAATGATGTTGATTGGAACTGCATCCCTGACAACAGCATAACTGACAGCATTACTCGCCAGCGTTACTGACCACACTACCAACACTAAGCTGGTGATAGGCATGACAGTGACAACATTCTTGCTCGTTATGGATCGTGGCCACACTGCCAACACCCAGACATCACAGGTGGCATTTATCTGTCCTACGCCGATATGAACATGATACTGGTGTGAGTTTCCACATGCTGTGCAGAGGAAGTGAAAAGTTAGAAAAAGAGGCCAACTTCACTATTTCATATTTATAGATAAATATGAAATATAAAGATTGAGAGAAATTAGCATACAGTGAGCTCAGCAACTAAGGCACAACTATAGCCTGCTACTTTGGGTTAAAAAATAACTTAAACCATCCATTACGTGGGGTTTAGGGTGGGTTTGGGGAGGTTCGGTTTGGTAAGATTTTAATGTCCGTTGGTGAGCAGGCTTGGATACAATGTGACTTGATACAATGTGCTCCAAGCAACAGCCTGTTGGACCAAGTAATCAGAAGCAGAGTCTGGATGGGGGGGGGGGTAGACGAGATAAGGCTCGGGGAGTAGAGAAACTCGCGATATCCTCTGTAGGTATGCTCCAGGTATGACCTGTGTCACCACCGTCAGCTGTAACATGGTGACACAGTGATGGTGACACTGATGGTGACACAGTGTGGTGACACAGTGATGGTGACACAGTGATGGTGACATAGTGATGGTGGCACAGTGATGGTGACACAGTGATGGTGGCACAGTGATGGTGACACAGTGATGGTGACACAGTGGTGGTGACACAGTGATGGTGACACAGTGATGGTGGCACAGTGATGGTGACACAGTGATGGTGATAGTGATGGTGACACAGTGATGGTGACACAGTGGTGGTGACACAGTGGTGGTGACACAGTGATGGTGACACAGTGATGGTGACACAGTGATGGTGGCACAGTGGTGGTGACACAGTGATGGTGGCACAGTGATGGTGACACAGTGATGGTGACACAGTGATGGTGGCACAGTGGTGGTGACACAGTGGTGGTGACACAGTGATGGTGACACAGTGATGGTGACACAGTGGTGGTGACACAGTGATGGTGGCACAGTGGTGGTGACACAGTGATGGTGACACAGTGATGGTGACACAGTGATGGTGACACAGTGGTGGTGACACAGTGATGGTGACACAGTGATGGTGACACAGTGGTGGTGACCAGTGATGGTGGCACAGTGATGGTGACACAGTGATGGTGACACAGTGATGGTGGCACAGTGGTGGTGACACAGTGGTGGTGACACAGTGATGGTGACACAGTGATGGTGGCACAGTGATGGTGGCACAGTGATGGTGACACAGTGATGGTGACACAGTGATGGTGACACAGTGATGGTGACACAGTGATGGTGACACAGTGGTGGTGACACAGTGATGGTGACACAGTAATGGTGACACAGTGATGGTGACACAGTGGTGGTGGCACAGTGATGGTGACACAGTGATGGTGGCACAGTGATGGTGACACAGTGATGGTGACACAGTGATGGTGACACAGTGATGGTGGCACAGTGACACCATTATCGCCGCCCTCAACATGACAGGTTGGCACCATTTCCGCCTGTGTCAACATGAGCTTAACGTGACACCAAATGATTGGCTGCTAAGCGTCTGGGTGTGACACAGCTTCACTAACATCCTGGTATACTTTCAGTAGGCAAAGACCATACATATTATCATTTGTAATGAACCTTAAACAATCTGGTGACTAGGTTACTTGACGGTGTACTGACGCATGCGTGGCAGCTCCTGTTTATAGGCCTATTGAGCCACTAGTCACGTTTGTCTCTAGCCTAAGCTAATCCCATTCTTCAAACTTTCCGGTGACTATTTCTATACTTTGTTCCCTGCGTTTATTCGCCTGTGTCTTGTTCAACGGTCGAAGTCGTTACATGGTCTATTTTAGTTCATATTTACGTAATGTTCAGTAGGATATATGAAAAGTTTTGTGGTAGATTTTGCTCCTTATAATTGTGTGTGAGCTGTACTCTCACGCTAGGCTATGGCTAGCACCATTACATATTACGTCTGAAACAAGTAGGATTGATATTTCTTTTCCGTGTAATGCAATGCAAGAATGTTGAGTGGTAGTGTTGCAACGAGTGCAGGCTGTCTGGGACACAGGTACCCACCACCCTCCTGCTGCCTCTCCTCCAAACCTGTGTCCCACGTTGAACACTTGCAACACAGGTACCTTCTTGCATGGCAGCCCGGGTTCATATTGTATTGACAACTCACAGTGGGCCTGCCGCATGTATGCCGGTGATGTTGCAACGTGTACATGCTCCTTCAGATGCAATCACACCTGCAGGGTACCTGGAGCGTACCTGGGTAGAGTCTCGGCAGTTCTTCTACTCCCCCGAGCAGGAGGTGAGGCGGTGGATGTCTCAGTTTTGGTACCTGGTTGATGGGTTCTGGGAGTTCTTCTACTCCCAAGCCCGGCCCGAGGCCAGGCTTGACTTGTGAGAGTTTGGTCCACCAGGCTGTTGCTTGGAGCGGCCCGCAGGCCCACATATACCTGGTTGATGGGGTTCTGGGAGTTGTTCTACTCCCCAAGCCCGGCCCGAGGCCAGGCTTGACTTGTGAGAGTTTGGTCCACCAGGCTGTTGCTTGGAGCGGCCCGCAGGCCCACATATACCTGGTTGATGGGGTTCTGGGAGTTCTTCTACTCCCCCAAGCCCCGCCCGAGGCCAGACTTGACTTGTGAGAGTTTGGTCCACCAGGCTGTTTGCTTGGAGCGGCCCGCAGGCCCACATATACCTGGTTGATGGGGTCTGGGAGTTCTTCTACTCCCCCAAGCCCGGCCCGAGGCCAGGCTTGACTTGTGAGAGTTGGTCCACCAGGCTGTTGCTTGGAGCGGCCCGCAGGCCCACCTATACCTGGTTGATGGGGTTCTGGGAGTTCTTCTACTCCCCAAGCCCGGCCCGAGGCCAGGCTTGACTTGTGAGAGTTTGGTCCACCAGGCTGTTGCTTGGAGCGGCCGCAGGCCCACATATACCTGGTTGATGGGGTTCTGGGAGTTGTTCTACTCCCCCAAGCCCGCCCGAGACCAGGCTTGACTTGTGAGAGTTTGGTCCACCAGGCTGTTGCTTGGAGCGGCCCGCAGGCCCACATATACCTGGTTGATGGGGTTCTGGGAGTTGTTCTACTCCCCAAGCCCGGCCGAGGCCAGGCTTGACTTGTGAGAGTTTGGTCCACCAGGCTGTTGCTTGGAGCGGCCCGCAGGCCCACATATACCTGGTTGATGGGGTTCTGGGAGTTCTTCTACTCCCCAAGCCCGGCCCGAGGCCAGGCTTGACTTGTGAGAGTTTGGTCCACCAGGCTGTTGCTTGGAGCGGCCCGCAGGCCCACATATACCTGGTTGATGGGGTTCTGGGAGTTGTTCTACTCCCCAAGCCTGGCCCGAGGCCAGGCTTGACTTGTGAGAGTTTGATCCACCAGGCTGTTGCTTGGAGCGGCCCGCAGGCCCACATATACCTGGTTGATGGGGTTCTGGGAGTTGTTCTACTCCCCAAGCCCGGCCCGAGGCCAGGCTTGACTTGTGAGAGTTTGGTCCACCAGGCTGTTGCTTGGAGCGGCCCGCAAGCCCACATATACCTGGTTGATGGGGTTCTGGGAGTTCTTCTACTCCCCAAGCCCGGCCCGAGGCCAGGCTTGACTTGTGAGAGTTTGGTCCACCAGGCTGTTGCTTGGAGCGGCCCGCAAGCCCACATATACCTGGTTGATGGGTTCTGGGAGTTCTTCTACTCCCCAAGCCCGGCCCGAGGCCAGGCTTGACTTGTGAGAGTTTGGTCCACCAGGCTGTTGCTTGGAGCGGCCCGCAGGCCCACATATACCTGGTTGATGGGGTTCTGGGAGTTGTTCTACTGCCCAAGCCCCGCCCGAGGCCAGGCTTGACTTGTGAGAGTTTGGTCCACCAGGCTGTTGCTTGGAGCGGCCCGCAGGCCCACATATACCTGGTTGATGGGGTTCTGGGAGTTCTTCTACTGCCCAAGCCCCGCCCGAGGCCAGGCTTGACTTGTGAGAGTTTGTGAGTCTTAGTGATGCTTGTTTTGTGGTATCACTGGATGCCCTTGTAGACCCTTCTTTACTTTCTCTCATATTAGTTTAGTCTCGTCTTGTGGTCCACCTTCACTATCCTCTCACAACACTGCTGGCCCTCACCTTGTGGTCCACCTTCACTATCCTCTCACAACACTGCTGGCCCTCACCTTGTGGCCCACCTTCACTATCCTCTCACAACACTGCTGGCCCTCACCTTGTGGTCCACCTTCACTATCCTCTCACAATGCTGCACCCTCACCTTGTGGTCCACCTTCACTATCCTCTCACAATGCTGCACCCTCACTTGTGGTCCACCTTCACTATCCTCTCACAACACTGCTGGCCCTCACCTTGTGGTCCACTTCACTATCCTCTCACAACACTGCTGGCCCTCACCTTGTGGTCCACCTTCACTATCCTCTCACAACACTGCTGGCCCTCACCTTGTGGTCCACCTTCACTATCCTCTCACAACACTGCTGCCCCTCACCTTGTGGTCCACCTTCACTATCCTCTCACAACACTGCTGCCCCTCACCTTGTGGTCCACCTTCACTATCCTCTCACAACACTGCTGCCCCTCACCTTGTGGTCCACCTTCACTATCCTCTCACAACACTGTTGCCCCTCACCTTGTGGTCCACCTTCACTATCCTCTCACAACACTGCTGCCCCTCACCTTGTGGTCCACCTTCACTATCCTCTCACAACACTGCTGCCCCTCACCTTGTGGTCCACCTTCACTATCCTCTCACAACACTGCTGCCCCTCACCTTGTGGTCCACCTTCACTATCCTCTCACAACACTGCTGGCCCTCACCTTGTGGTCCACCTTCACTATCCTCTCACAACACTGCTGCCCCTCACCTTGTGGTCCACCTTCACTATCCTCTCACAACACTGCTGGCCCTCACCTTGTGGTCCACCTTCACTATCCTCTCACAACACTGCTGGCCCTCACCTTGTGGTCCACCTTCACTATCCTCTCACAACACTGCTGGCCCTCACCTTGTGGCCCACCTTCACTATCCTCTCACAACACAGCTGCCCCTCACCTTGTGGTCCACCTTCACTATCCTCTCACAACACTGCTGGCCCTCACCTTGTGGTCCACCTTCACTATCCTCTCACAACACAGCTGCCCCTCACCTTGTGGTCCACCTTCACTATCCTCTCACAACACTGCTGCCCCTCACCTTGTGGCCCACCTTCACTATCCTCTCACAACACTGCTGGCCCTCACCTTGTGGTCCACCTTCACTATCCTCTCACAACACTGCTGCCCCTCACCTTGTGGTCCACCTTCACTATCCTCTCACAACACTGCTGGCCCTCACCTTGTGGTCCACCTTCACTATCCTCTCACAACACTGCTGCCCCTCACCTTGTGGGTCCACCTTCACTATCCTCTCACAACACTGCTGCCCCTCACCTTGTGGTCCACCTTCACTATCCTCTCACAACACTGCTGCCCCTCACCTTGTGGTCCACCTTCACTATCCTCTCGCAATGCTGCTGCCCCTCACCTTGTGGTCCACCTTCACTATCCTCTCACAATGCTGCACCCTCACCTTGTGGTCCACCTTCACTATCCTCTCACAACACTGCTGGCCCTCACCTTGTGGTCCACCTTCACTATCCTCTCACAACACTGCTGCCCCTCACCTTGTGGGTCCACCTTCACTATCCTCTCACAACACTGCTGGCCCTCACCTTGTGGCCCACCTTCACTATCCTCTCACAACACTGCTGCCCCTCACCTTGTGGTGCACCTTCACTATCCTCTCACAACACTGCTGGCCCTCACCTTGTGGCCCACCTTCACTATCCTCTCACAACACTGCTGCCCCTCACCTTGTGGCCCACCTTCACTATCCTCTCACAACACTGCTGCCCCTCACCTTGTGGTCCACCTTCACTATCCTCTCACAACACTGCTGCCCCTCACCTTGTGGTCCACCTTCACTATCCTCTCACAACACTGCTGCCCCTCACCTTGTGGCCCACCTTCACTATCCTCTCACAACACTGCTGGCCCTCACCTTGTGGCCCACCTTCACTATCCTCTCACAACACTGCTGGCCCTCACCTTGTGGCCCACCTTCACTATCCTCTCACAACACTGCTGGCCCTCACCTTGTGGCCCACCTTCACTATCCTCTCACAACACTGCTGCCCCTCACCTTGTGGCCCACCTTCACTATCCTCTCACAATACTGCTGGCCCTCACCTTGCGGTCCACCTTCACTATCCTCTCCCAACACTGCTGGCCCTCACCTTGTGGTCCACCTTCACTATCCTCTCACAATGCTGCACCCTCACCTTGTGGTCCACCTTCACTATCCTCTCACAACACTGCTGGCCCTCACCTTGTGGCCCACCTTCACTATCCTCTCACAACACTGCTGACCCTCACCTTGTGGTCCACCTTCACTATCCTCTCACAATGCTGCCCCTCACCTTGTGGTCCACCTTCACTATCCTCTCACAATGCTGCCCCTCACCTTGTGGCCCACCTTCACTATCCTCTCATAACACTGCTGCCCCTCACCTTGTGGTCCACCTTCACTATCCTCTCATAACACTGCTGGCCCTCACCTTGTGGTCCACCTTCACTATCCTCTCAAGTTGCCACAACGTCATAAAAATAATGAACTAAATTACCCCTAACCTAACCTAACCGAACCGATGGACCCAGGTATAGAAATACGTGAATGTGAACCTCTGTGATTTATACCAGATGGGATTGTGACCATGATCGCCTTTCTCTCCTTGGAGAATGGCCTTAATCTTAATTTTGCGTGACTGAACTCCATACCGCAATACTGCAATATTTACAGATTTATAAGAACGATCATTGGAGTCCGTGCGAGGGGGAAACAATTATAGGCTATAGGCCACCATTTGATTGTATAATGTATATTATAATGTATATCCACACAGCCTATAGCAGCAACTCTTAAGCCTATAGACAATTTTTTTTTACACAGTTCTTAGGCCTACAGCCAAACACATTCATTGGCTGAATTGTTTGAAATTGTAATTTGGTTTATTTTGATTCCTTCCACAGTATATACATTTTGTTAAGGATTCACCATCTCATATAAACTGTTTATTAAATGTAAACAAAGCCGCCATTGCTAGTTTCATAGTTTATTTATTTTGAGTATTTATTTATTGGTGATTCGAGTGAGGTAGTTCACATGAAGCAGGAATTAGGCCCTCACGCTGTCATTAATCACTGAATTAGGCCCCAGCTGTCTGTCGCTGACAGCTGGGTAGACAGCGCTTCGGAGTCGTAGTCCTGAGGTTCCGGGTTCGATCCCCGGTGGAGGCGGAGACAAATGGGCAAAGATGTTTCTTTTCACCCTGATGCCCCCTAGCAGTAAATAGGTACCTGGGAGTTAGTCAGCTGCTACAGGCTGCTTCCTGGAGGTGTAGGCCTGGTCGAGGACCGGGCCGAGGGGACATTTTTGCAAGAATGGTCATTTGGCCGTCCACAATATTTGCACTTTCTTGTCCACTGCTGATCTCAATCTCCCAAACATACGGTCAGGCCCCCAATCTTCCAAGCACATGGACAGCCTAGGCACCACCTCCCAATCATATGGATGGCCTGGCCCCCAATCTCTATAGTATATAGATAGCCTGGTCCCCAATCTCTATAATATATGGTTAGCCTAACCCCCAATCTTCATAGTATATGGAGAGCCTAACTCCAAATCTCCCAATCATATTGATCACCCAGTCACAGTAAATCATTTATGTGATCTTTGTAAACTGTATCCTCCAGTAGACTCACTCGGGTTTACTTTCAGCATCAGGCAGTTTACCATCAATGTTTTCCTTGGCTAATTTCAAAAGGAGTATGAAGCTAGCAATGTTACATTATTAAAAAAAAATTGAGGCTATTTTGTCAAGCTTTTTCTCGGGTTAGACAACTATTGTTTAATTTAGCGAACAGCTTGTTAAGGGACGACAGTTTAGCCTTATTATTTTAAGACAAGCATCTCGTAGGAGTTTGAATAGTTGTTACCATCTTGTTGTTTAAGATTCGCTACTTGGAACAAAAAAGTTCCAAGTAGCACGGGCTATGGTGAGCCCGTGTGTTAGCTTCGTGTATACACTATAATATGTGCATAGGACCAGTTATGTAGCATTTATTATTTACATATAAGAACTAGCGAATACAAATGGTTTGCTGTTTAAATTTGAATCAATTTAAAGGGCCAAAGGAGATAGAGAAAGGATATTGGATAAAAGAATAAGGAAAAGATGTGTGGAAGGAATTAATAAGCGTGGAAAATAGGAAGACAAGAAGGCTGATATGATCAAAAGTGTCAGTACCCAGCCCCGTCCTTCCTAAAGTTCCCCAACGTCAAAAAACTGTCGTACTAAAGTGCCCTTTATCTTCACCAACCAGAGGACCCACAACAGAAAACGGGTACGTTATGTCAAACTTCGGGAACCGCTGCCATTTTTCTAGTACGACGACTTTTGTGCCTGTAGGTAAAGAATACGTGAAAAATGCGAGGCTGTATGAAGCGGCCGGGTTACCATCAGAGGTCCGCGGTTGTTCAACGTCCTCCCAGCAAGCATAAGAAATATTGCCGGAACAACCGTGGACATCTTCAAGAGGAAACTAGATTGTTTCCTCCAAAGAGTGCCGGACCAGCCCGGGCTGTGTTGGGTAATGTGGGCCTGCGGGGCCGCTCCAAGCAACAGCCTGGTGGACCAAACTCTCCACAAGTCAAGCCTGGCCTCGGGCCGGGCTGGGGAGTAGAAACACTCCCAGAACCCCCCATAACCAGGTATCAACCAGGTACCGTAGCAGCCCGACAGTGGCTTGTGGCCAGTGTGGAGATGTTTTATGATTCGCTACCTGGAAGAAAATGTTCTAGGTAGCACGGGCTATGGTGAGCCCGTAGTGGACAGATTGGCCAGTGTGGAGAGGATGCCGTAATACCGGGATGTGTTGTGGAGGCCTATTTCCAGAAGCATGGCCGACAGGGCACCGTCCATCTATCCTCCCCTCCACGGCCTCTCTCTCCTATCCCTCCCTCTAGTGTAATCACCGCTCAAACCTGTGCGCTTAAGTAGTACATTGCAAATTTGACCTATACATTCCCCTACGGCCAGAAATCGATATACTAAAAATGGTAAGGCTTTGGTTATATAAGCTTGAGGAAAGCACAATTGTCGCGGGGAGCATGATCAAACAAGAGTACATACTTGCAATTGCAATAACTGGAAGGAGGGAGGGGAATTGTCAGGGGAAAGCCCTTTTCCCCTGACACTGGGTAACTGTGATTTTACAATCCATTGGTAACTGAGATTTACAATCCCCTGTGGTAACTGTGATTTACAATCCATTGGTAACTGAGATTTACAATCCCCTGTGGTAACTGTGATTTACAATCTCCTGTGGTAACTGTGATTTACAATCCCCTGTGGTAACTGTGATTTACAATCCCCCTGTGGTGGTAACTGTGATTTACAATCTCCTGTGGTAACTGTGATTTACAATCCCCTGTGGTAACTGTGATTTACAATCCCCTGTGGTAACTGTGATTTACAATCTCCTGTGGTAACTGTGATTTACAATCCCCTGTGGTAACTGTGATTTACAATCCCCCTGGTAACTGGTTTACAATCTCTTGTGGTAACTGTGATTTACAATCCCCTGTTGTAACTGTGATTTACAATCCCCCTGTGGTAACTGTGATTTACAATCTCCTGTGGTAACTGTGATTTACAATCTCCTGTGG
>WNGS01010506.1:13346-35766 GCA_020271785.1 Procambarus virginalis
GAAAGTCGCCATCGTCTTCTGGGCGGGTCGGCCCCATCACCCCCGGCCGTCGTCGCCTCCCCCGCCCGCCGCGAGGCCAACAGCCAATCCCGTGTTGCTTACGGAAGTAACCTCCGGGTTTTCTGAGGGTGGGATCTGGGCAGCGAAGCGTCTTTCCACAATCAGAATTTTCTCTTACTTGGCCCCTTTCCGGGGACCGGTTTATGACTCAGCACAACCACCAGTCAATTTGGAGTCCAAGAAGGTGGCCAGTTCTGGCATGCCTTTGAAGGCCAACAATGTGGATTGCTCTTTATCCGCCTGGCTGAGCAGGACCCGGAGTGGTTGTTGGGGGGGGGGGGACAGCGGCCAAGGAGACGGAATGGAGAGATGAGAGAGAAGGTGAGGCGGAGAAAGATAGGGAAGGCAGAGGAGGAGGAGGAGATGTAGGACTAAAGAGAAGATGGGAAGAGGCTCGGAAGGACAAAACAGAGTGTAGTGAAGGAAGAGAGACTAGCAGTAGGAGAAAGACTTGGGAAAGAGGAGAAACAGTGATGAGGAGATAATATAGAGAGGAAGGGAATGAAACAGCAAGAAAAAATGATAGACTGGAGGAGAGAGAAGAGACTGAAGATAAAGACGAGTTCATGGGTTGGATGAGAAGAGAGTAAAGAGGGAGAGAGAGCGGGACGAGGGAGACACGGAGAGAAAGGTCCGGGGATGGGGAGATACTCTGTAAAAAAAAAAAAAAACAATGAAGGCAGCGCTTTGGATGCCAAAATAACACAGTACTCCACAATACAGGTAGAATAGAAAATGGGAAACGCGAAGGAGAGACTAAAGAGGGGGCGGGGACGCAGGCAGACAAGGCGAAATAGGGGCAATAAAGCGACTGAGGTTAGAGGTCCCATAAAATGGATGAAAGCTCTGGAGGGCGGGATAGGAGGACTGACAGTAGTGCCGAGGGATAGATGCGACGGAGTAATGCTGTGGGTAAACTGGGAGAGAATCGTCCACTTGCAGCCCGGATACAACCAATACAACCAGGGTTTTACTGTCATCATTTCCTTGAAGACCCGGCACCCACCCACCCACCGGGTGGTGGAGCACCCACACCACCCACCCACCGATTGGTGGAGCATCCACACCACCCACCCACCCACCGGGTGGTGGAGCATCCACACCACACCACCCACCCCCCGGCTGGTGGAGCACCCACGCCACCCACCCACCCACCGGGTGGTGGAGCACCCACGCCACCCCCACCACCCAGCTCGTCCTCCTAAGATTTCCTAACGTCAAGAAACTGTCGTACTAAAGTGCCTTTATCCTAAAACTCCAGGAGCTCCCTCGGGTCCTCCACGTCTCCTCCTTCCCTGGAGGAGGACGTGCCACGAGGCGTCACGGCGGACGTGCCACGAGGCGTCACGGCGGACGTGCCACGAGGCGTCACGGCGGACGTGCCACGAGGCGTCACGGCGGACGTGCCACGAGGCGTCACGGCGGACGTGCCACGAGGCGTCACGGCGGACGTGTGGCCTCGTGTACATGGTGTATGGTCACCCTTCTTGTTTATTATGGTAGAGTAAAGATGAAGTTTATTTTTCATGTGTCTCAGGAAATATTTTGTTGTTATGATTGCTATTATAAGTAAAGAATTTAATTGTTTATTCCTGCAACTTTCTCACCGCAAAGGTCTTTAGCAGTTTCTTTTTTACTTTGTTTATTTTTTATTTAATGAGCGTGAGAGCCTTTGTCATCCACCAGGTATTAGCTGCACAACCTGAGCGCGTCACAATTTATATCTATATAAATAAAAATGGAAATGTTCCTTTGTTCAAAATCGTTAATCTCCGAAAGTTCTTCACCGATTACTTTGAAATTTTGACACAACGTTCCATTTGCATCAGAACAGGTTTTTATATACATACTATATAGTTGTCATGTCTGTGATGGGGAAAAAAACATGCTTTATTGAAAAACTGTGTTTTTCATGTGAGGGAAATCTTCGAAACCTCTTTACCGATTGCTTTCAAATTTGACACAACATTGCATTCGAATAGGCGCGGTTTTTTACATACCTACTAATATACATGCCTCAACTGTGACAGAAAAAATACATGTTTTTTATGAAAAAACGTGCCATCTGTTGGACGTGAGAGGAATACATGCTGTATTCTTTGAAATTTTGAAACAACGTTCCATTCGAATACGAGCATGTTTTAATATACCTACTTTATGAATGCTACGCCTGTGACAGGTAAAACATGCTTTAAAAAGAAAAAGCGTCATCTGTTGCACGTAATAACACACGACACACGCTATTACGATATGTGTTATGATTACATTTCAGTGATTCTGATTGCATTGACAAAATGAATTTCATAGATTTCGATTATTTTAATTTTGATTTAATTATTTTGTGAGATATTGCATTGGAATTGAGCTGTGTTGTTTACCATACCATTCATTTCATAAGTATAAATATAGATGCCACACCTGTGACAGGTAAAAACATTCTTTATTTAAGAAACAGAGCCATCTGTTGCATGTAAGAGCAAGACACACTATACGAAATATTTTACGACTCCTTTTCAATGTTTCTGAGTGCAGTGACAAATTGAATTTTCAAAGATTTCGATTTATTTCCAATTTGATTTAATTATTTTGTGTGACATNGACGATTGGTGAAAGAGACCTGGAGTGAACGTAATACCTAATCTAACTTCTGAGGCACATATAAATAGGATAACGACAGCAGCGTACTCTACACTGGCAAAAGTTAGAACATCATTCAGAAACCTAAGTAGGGAGGCATTTAGGCGCTTTACACTGACCACGTGAGGCCAGTCTTAGAGTATGCCGCCTCATCATGGAGTCCCCACCTGAAAAAACACATAAGGAAACTGGAAAAGGTTGAGAAGTTTGTGACGAGACTCGTCCCAGAGTTACAATGGATGGTGTAATAACCCTGAATCTTGCCTTGAATAAATCTTTCCTACCCTCCTTCTTCTTCACTCAACTCTTTCCCTTCATCCAATACCCCAGCTTAACACTGTTACAGTCCAGTATGACCCCTCACTGGACTGCCACGAATATAAGCTGAGTATGAGATGATGAGGACACCACAAGGATAGGGGTTATTAATTTATAACTGATAATTAAAATCATTCAAACACTGTCACCACCTTCCCGACCACCCATACCTGAATGTGTCTACCACTGATCCCCCAGGCAGGCAAGGAATCAGTAATCATGGAACTCCTGGGTAATAGGAATTTCAGTGATAAATTTTGGGAATTAGTTTGTTTAATTTACTTTGCTTATTTAAATCCAAGGGCAACTTTGATATCTATTAAATGGAGGAGAACATGGGGTTTCCAAATACCACACATATATATACCGCAATAGAAACTGCAAACTTTAATAACATAAGGGACCGATTACTAAACAATCAAAACCAATTTAATACTTTATTTAAATTAAATAAATTTAACACATATATTGAAATCAAATGAACATATACCCTACTCTATGACCTAAAGAGGCAAAGTGGATATATACCGAGGACATGAATACTCAAGTGCACAATACCTTAAAACTGCACTGAGGCCAAGATGTTGATGGCTGCCCTCAGCCCCTTGGCTGCGGGCCCGAGTCCCTATTCCCAACACACTCCCAGGACACACTACCGAAATTTTGTTTTACCAGCTTACCGGTGGAAAGGATTGCTCCTCCCACCATCTAATACAGCCCCAGGGTTCCACCCCTTATTTTGGCAGTGGCCAACCATTAACACTAGGCCTGAGGTCTGGCTCTCAAGGGCCAATAAGGACTTGGCACTTATCTACCGCCAATCACCTTCCATGATCTGCCGTGGAAGGATACTTGAAATTCTTGAAGATTGAGTCCGCTCTCTCCAGCTATTCGAAGGGAACAAGGCGCCTCTATAGTGGACCACCGGAGCCTAGTGCCCCTCCGAGCAATGTTTACCAAACTGATAAATTATGTTCAAGCCTGTCTCCAAGATAAGGGGTTGGGACATTTGACTCGCCTGATATGGGGAAGGAACCGGTGAGGGGGAAAGAGAGGCAATTGAGAGGTGGATGGAGAGGGAAATCTGAGTGGGGAGAATTGAGTGGGGAAGCAAAGGTACCACGAGGGCCAGGTAGCAAGACCACCCTCAGGTCAACCTCATGGCCCTTGAGACGAATGACGGGCAAGAGGAGGGGAGAAAAGCAGAGAAAGGGAGAAGGAAGGAGGGGAGAGGAGAGTTAGTTTAGGTCATTTATTATGCACCCCATACCCATCTTGTGGGCGGTAGTGGAAAGGGTTACAGAGGCACATAATGGGCTCAGGGACTGAACCCCACAATTCATTTAGCTAAGCAAGTTACAACCTTGATGAGCTAGTTACAAGGAGAAACCATGATCTGAGCACCAGATCATTACAATGGGATATGAAGAGCACCTGAAGGAACTGAGCCTTATGACACTAGGAAAAAGAAGGGAGAGAGAGGATTTGATAGGAACGTATAAAATACTCAGAGGAATTGACAGAGTGGAAGTAGACGAAATGTTCACACTGAATACTAACAGAACGAGGGGACATGGATGGAAGCTGGAGACTCAGATGAGTCACAGAGATGTTAGGAAGTTTTCTTTTAGCGTGAGAGTAGTGGAAAAATGGAATGCACTTCAGGAACAGGTTGTGGAAGCAAATTCTATTCATAATTTTAAACTAGGTATGATAGGGAAATAGGACAGGAGTCATTATTGTAAACAACCGATGCTCGAAAGGCAGGTTCCAAGAGTCAATGCTCGATCCTGCAGACACAAATAGGTGAGTACACAAGCACACAGGTTCTCCCCGTCGAACGAACAATGCTCGGGGTTCGTAGTCCTGAGGACCCGGATTCGATTCCCGGTCGAGTTAGAAACAAACGGGCAGAATATCTTTTCATCTGATGCATCTCTTCACCCAGCAGCAAATAGGTACCTGGGAGAACGACAGCTGCTACGGGCTGCTTCCTAGAAGGGTGTGTGTGCTCACCTAATTGTGCTGGCGGGAGGTTGAGCTCTGGCTCTTTGGTCCCGCCTCTCAACTGTCAATCAACTGGTGTACAGGTTCCTGAGCCTAATGGGCTCTATCATATCTACATTTGAAACTGTATGGAGTCAGCCTCCACCACATCACTGCCTAATGCATTCCACCTGTTAACTACTCTGACACTGAAAAAGTTCTTTCTAACGTCCCTGTGGCTCATTTGGGTACTCAGTCTCCACCTGTGTCCCCTTGTTTGCGTTCCACCCGTGTTAAACAATTTATCTTTATCTACCTATCTATCTATCTAGAAAATCTATCTAGATTTTCTAAAATCTTCATATATCACATTGATGAATTCTTCTAATAACATCAGGTTCCATTCTCAATTGTCAATTCCTCTGAGAATTTTATAGGTAGTGATCATGTCTCCCCTTACTTTTCTGTCTTCCAGTGTCGTGAGGTGCGTTTCCCGCAGCCTTTCCTCGTAATTCATGCCTCTTAGTTCTGGCACTAGTCTAGTGGCATACCTTTGGACTTTTTCCAGCTTCGTCTTGTGCTTGACAAGGTACGGGCTCCATGATGGGGCCGCATACTCCAGGATTGGTCTTACATGTAGTATACAAGGTTCTGAATGATTCCTTACACAGGTTCCTGAACGCTGTTCTGATGTTAACCAGCCTCGCATACGCCGCAGTTGTTATTCTCTTTATGTGGGCTTCAGGAGACAGGTTTGGTGTGATATCAACTCCAAGATCTCCCTCTCTGTTCGTTTCATGACGTACTTCATCTCCCATTCTTTATCCTGTGTCTGGCCTCATGTTTCCACTGCTTAGTTTCATTACCTTACATTTACTCGGGTTAAACTTTAGTAGCTACTTGTAGGACCATTCATTCAGTCTGTCTCGGTCATATTGTAGCCTCATACTATCTTCCTCTGTCTTAATCCTCCTCATAATTTTTGCATCATCAGCAAACAATGAGAGGAACGATTCTATACCCTCTGGGAGATCATTTACATATATCAGAAACAGTATAGGTCCAAGGACTGACCCCTGCGGGATTCCACTTGTGACGTCTCGCCAATCTGAGACCTCAACTCTCACAGTGACTTGCTGTCTTCTGTTGCTTAGGTACTCCTGTATCCAATGGAGTACCTTCCCTTTCACTCCAGCCTGCATCTCCAGCTTTTGCACTAGCCTCTTGTGTGGTACTGTATCAAAGGCTTTCTGGCAACCTAAAAATATGCATTCTGCCCACCCTTCTCTTTCTTACCTGATTATTGTTGCCTGGTCGTAGAATTCAAGTAACCCTGTGAGGCAGCACTTGCCATCCCTGAACCCATGTTGATGTTTGATTACAAAGTCCCTTCTCTCCAGATGTTCTACTAGCATTTTTTCGTACAATCTTCTCCGTCAACTTGCATGGTATGCAGGTTAAGGACACTAGCCTGTAGTTCAGTGCCTCCTGCCTATCACCTCTCTTGTATATCAGGACTACATTAGCCGTCTTCAAAATTTCTGGCAGTTCCCCTGTTACCAGTGATTTGTTATACACTATGGAGAGTGGCAGGCACAGTTCTTCTGCTTCTTCCTTTAGTATCCAAGGGGAGATTCCATCTGGGCCTATAGCCTTTGTCACATCCAACTCTAGTAAACACTTCCTTACTTCCCCGCTGGTAATCTCAAACTCTTCCAGTGGTTCCTGGTTAACTATTCCGTATCTTGTCTCTGGAACATCTCCTTGCTCTAATGTGAAGATCTCCTGGAATGCCTTATTCAGTTCCTCACACACTTCCTTGTCGTTTGTAGTGAATCTGTCTGTCCCTGTCCTCAGTTTCATTACCTGTTTCTTAACTGTTGTTTTTCTCCTGATGTTGCTGTGCAGCAATTTAGGCTGAGTCTTTGCCTTGCTTGCTGTGTCATTTTTGTATTGCCCTTTTGCCTCTCTTCTCAACCTGACATATTATATTCCTGGCATTCTGGTATCTTTCTCTGCTCTCAAGTGTTCTGTTATTTCTATAGTTTTCCATGCCCTTTTACTTTGCTGCTTAGCTAGCCTACATCTCTGATTTAACCATGGGTTTCTCATCTTCATTTATTTTTTTTCCTTTTGGACCGGGACAAACTTGACTGCTGCGTCCTTACACTTTCGCGTGATGTAGTCCATCATGTCTTGGACCATCTTTCCCTGAGCTCTGTTTCACATCTTATATCTGTTAGGAATTTTTTGATCTCCTCATAGTTTCGCTTTTGGAATGCCAGCCTTTTGTTTTCAGGTCCCTTCCTTGAGTTCATTAACCCTTCTTCAACCAGATACTCAAACGTCAGTACACTGTGGTCGCTCAGTCCTACTGGGGCCTCGAGACCGATTTCTCTTATGTCGGAGTCGTTCACAGTGAAGACTAGGTCGAGTCTGGCTGGTTCATCGTTGCCTCTCATCCTTGTGGGTTCTCTGACATGCTGGCTTAATCAATTTCTTGTCGCCACCTCCAATAGTTTGGCTCTCCATGTATCCTCTCCTCCATGCGGTTTCTTGTTCTCCAAGTCTATCCTTCCATGACTGAAGACCCCCATGATGAGCAGATGGGATATATTTCTACAGGCAGCAGAGGCTGCCCTCTCAATTATATTGTTAACTGCCATATTATTGTTGTCATACTCTTGCCTGGGTCTTCTGTCGTTTGCTAGAGGGTTATATATCACTGCTAGTACTATCCTTGGTCTTCCCATCGTCATGGTATCTGTTATGTAGTCTCTGAACCCCTCACAGCCCGGGATAACCATCTCCTTGAAACTCCATTCCTTTCTCATTAGTAGGGCCACTCCTCCTCCTCATCTTCCTTCTCTCTCTTTCCTTATTACTGTGAAGTCCTTGTGAAACACCGCATTCATTGTGATTCCTGAGAGTTTTGTTTCTGTGAGTGCAATTACATCCAGATTCACTTCTTGTGCTCTTTCCCCTTAGTTCATTTGCCTAGCTTGTAATCTCATCTATATTCGAATACATCACCTTGAAACTGACGTTTCTGTCCTTCAGTTTCTGTGGATTCTCCTGAAGCAGGGAAACAGGGAGGGTCCGAGTTGGGAGGGCCTGGGGAAGGAGGACCTAAGGGATCTGAGGTGTGTTTGGACTGGGAGGATCTGGCATGAGAGGGTGGTGAAGGAGGGAGGTCTTAGGGGTGTGGTGGAGAAATGAGGGCTGTGAGGCTTGTTTGGGTGGGGGAGAGGTGGAGGCATGGGGGGGGGGTAGGAAAGGAGGGAGGGCTTTGGTGGATGGGAGAGATGGGATGGCTTGGTGAGGGGCCCAGAGAAGAGGTGGGGCTTTAGGGGCAGAAGAGGGGGGAGGGCTTGGGGGGGGTGGAGAAGGTGGGGCTTAGAGGGATGAGGGAGAATGTGGGGTTTAGGGGGTGGGGGAGAATGGAGGTCTTTGGGGGGGGGAGAACAGAGGGCTCGGGTGGGGAGAATGGAGGGCTTTGGGGTGGGGAAGAAGGGAGGTCCTGGGGAGTGGAAGGAGGGTGCCCTTGGTGGACACTTAGCAGGGGGGGGGGAGGCTGACAGAGATTGGGGCAGGTAGGACTTCAATTGGGTTAGAAGCAGGGGTTGTGCTCCTCTCACTGAGGCTGTTGAACTGCTTGTGGAGGGATCCCCACTTCCCACTGGGATTGCAAGGGTTCGGAGTTGTAGTTCCCTGATTCCTTCCTCTCTCCCCGTGCCACGTCCTTGCAGTTGCTGCCCTCATTCTCTCCTCCCTTGTCATATCCTTCTGCAGGAATACTGTTTTGAACTTTGGCACATTTACTAGTGTGCTCCTCCTTGCTAACAGGTCCTCTTTGTGTTCTTGCTCGTGAATTCCACCTTTATGAATCGGTCTCTGTTCTTGTTGTACTGTCTAAGCCTGAAAACCTTTTCAATGTTCTGGTCAGCCCTCTCCATCTTTACTCCTTTAAGGGGTTTCTTTAACTGCATTTTTGTCCTTGTCTCTCCATTCCACTGGACTAGTCCCTGTTTGTGGCTTAATTCCTATTACAACTACTGCTCTTTTTCTTACTATCAGCCGGCTAGTACATCTAGCTGCTTCCCGAGAAAAAGCCACTTTCATGGCAGCTTCCTTTACTGCAGCCATAGCTTCAGGGTTCTTTTTAAACAAATCTGCAAATGAGAGTTGTATTGTAGAAGTCCCCCTCTCCTGGAACATATCCATCTCCCTGAGAGATGGTTCGTGTCTGGTATTGAGTAGGATTCTCTTTCAGGCTTTTTATTTTCCTCTTTGCTGCCTTCAGCCCTTCCTTCAGTTGTATTCACCTAGTTGTGCTTGCGGGGGTTGAGCTCTGCTCTTTCGGCCGATTCTCATCTTTTTTATTTATTACTTATTGATTTATATATACAAGAGTTGTTACATTCTTGTACATCCACTAGTACGCGTAGCGTCGCTGGCAGGTCCTTAATCCTCTGGTCCCTGGGATACGATCCCCGCGAAGAATCGTTTAACAACCAGGTACACATTTTACTGTTGAGTTAAACAGAGACTACAATTAAGGATTTGTGCCCAGTAAAATCTCCCCGGCCAGGATACGAACCCAGGATAAAGTGCTCACGAAACGCCAGGCGAGTGTCTTACCACTACACCACGGGGACTGCTTAATCTGTCATCTAACATCTGTCAATCAATGAACTGTTACTAACTACTATTTTTTTTCACACATACACAACCCGAGGAAGCAGCCCGTAACAGCTGTCTAACTCCCAGGTACCTATCTACAGTTAGGTAACAGGTACATCAGGGTGAATGAAACTGTTCATTTGTCTCTGCCAGTGCCGGGAATCGAACCCGGGCCTCAGGATTACGAGTCCCGCACTGTCCACTCAGCTACCTGACCCCAATTATTCGATTTTGTCTCTCTGACTGTGTACTCACCTAGTTGTACTCACCCAGTTGTGCTTGCGGGGGTTGGGCTCTGGCTCTTTGGTCCCGCCTCTCAACTATCAATCAACTGGTGCACAGATTCCTGAGCCTACTGGGCTCTATCATATCTACATTTGAAACTGTGTATGGAGTAAATCTCTACCACATCACTGCCTAATGCATTCCACCTATTAACTACTCTGACACTGAAAAGTTCTTTCTAACGTCCCTGTGGCTCATTTGGGTATTCACTTTCCACCGGTGTCCCCTTGTTCGCCTATCCCTCCCCCCTTGTTAAACAGTTTATCTTTTTCAACCCTGTCAATTCCTCTGGGGATTTTGTAAGTAGTGATCATGTCTCCCCTTACTCTTCTGTCTTCCAGTGTCGTGAGGTGCAATTCGCGCAGCCTATCCTCGTAACTCATGCCTCTTAGTTCTGGGACTAGCCTAGTGGTATTTCTCTGAACTTTTTCCAGCTTCGTCTTGTGCTTGACAAAGTTGCTTGAGGAAGTTGAGTGGAACTGGCTCTTGAAGCAAATACATTTGCTAACCTTTCTTTCAAGATAATGTTATTAAAACAAGACTAAAACCAGTGCACTAAACCAGAAGCGAAAAAGAAACAGGGAAAAAATAGAAATGCCCACCTCCATTTAAAACTTTGACCCAAATATCACAGTAACACGGTTATTGCGAATAACCAAACTCAATTACGGGCTCACCATAGCCCGTGCTACATGGACATTTCGTTTTGAGTAGCTAAAACAAAAACTACAACAGTTTGACAAAGTACGGCTCCATGCTGGGGCCGCATACTCCAGGATTGGTCTTACATATGTGGTATACAAGGTTCTGAATGATTCCTCGCACAGATTCCTGAAGGCTGTTCTGATGTTAGCCAGCCTCGCATACGCCGAAGATGTTATACCTCTGTGCGTATGTCTGTGCGCGTGTGTGTATGTGTGTGTGTGCCAATTAGCCTAACGTCTATTGTGGAAAAGTTACTCGAATCGATAATTGCAAATAAAATTCGTCTTCATCTTGAAAAAATAAATTAATAAATGAGTCGCAACATGGTTTTACAAATGGCCGTTCATGTTTAACAAATTTGTTATCTTTTTATTCCAGCATAGTTGAGGCAGTTGATAGTGGTAAGGTTTGTGATGTTGTGTACCTTGAATTTAGCAAAGCTTTTGATACAGTGCCACATGAAAGACTGATTAAAAAGATAGAGGCTCATGGTATTGGGGGTGCTATATTAAGCTGGAATAGCGCATGGCTATTCCAAAGGAAACAGAGTTAGTATAAATGGAGTCAAGTCAGCGTGGGAAAATGTTGTAAGTGGAGTGCCTCAGGGCTCTGTCCTGGGACCTCTGTTGTTTATAATATATATAAATGATTTAGATTCAGGTTTGAGTAGCAGCATTTGCAAATTTGCCGATGATACAAAAATCGGTAGGGAAATTCATACGGAAGAAGACTCACTATCACTTCAAGTTGATCTAAATAGGGTTTTGAAATGGTCAAAGGACTGGCAGATGCAGTTAAATGCTGATAAATGTAAAGTTCTGAGGCTAGGTGATGACGATAGAGTTACAAGATACGAGCTAGATGGTGTTGAGATTGCGAAGTCGGATTGCGAAAGGATCTGGGAGTTATGATTAGTAAGAATTTAAAACAAAGGATCAATGCATGAATGTTCGTAATAAGGCAAATAGGACACTGGGTTTTATTAATCGAAGCGTTAGTAACAAGACACCTGTGTGGTTCTTCAGCTATATCTTGCTCTGGTTAGGCCCTATTAGATTATGCAGTTCAGTTTTGGTCGCTAGAATGGATATAAATTCACTTGAACGTGTCCAGCGTAGGATGACTAAGTTAATTCCCCAAATTAGAAATCTTTCATATGAAGAAAGATCAACAAAGCTTAAGCTGCATTCACTGGAAAGGCGAAGAGTTAGGGGTGACATGATAGAGGTTTACAAGTGGACGAATGGACATAACAAAGGGGATATTAATAGGGCATTAAAAGTATCACACAACACAGAACACGAAACAATGGGTATAAATTAGATAAGTTTAGATTTAGGAAAGACTTGGGTAAATACTGGTTCGGTAACAGGGTTGTTGATTTGTGGAACCAATTGCCGCGTAACGTGGAGGTGGGGTTGACCAGACCACACACTAGAAGGTGAAGAGACGACGACGTTTCGGTCCGTCCTGGACCATTCTCAAGTCGATTGTGTGTTCACAATCATGAATAGCATTCACACAATCGACTTGAGAATGGTCCAGGACGGACCGAAACGTCGTCGTCTCTTCACCTTCTAGTGTGTGGTCTGGTCAACATACTTTAGCCACGTTATGTGACTCATCGCCTGCACGTGGTGGAGTGGGATCCCTCGATTGTTTCAAGCGCGGGTTGGACATGTATATGAGTGGGATTGGGTGGTTATAGATAGGAGCTGCCTCGTATGGGCCAATAGGCCTTCTGCAGTTACCTTTGTTCTTATGTTCTTATGTGTGTTTGTCTGAGAGAGTGAAATATGTATTAGTGAAATATGTGTTAGAGGTATTTAGACAGAACGTTTTGTGCCAGAGATAGGGGGAACAGATTAAGAGTTTGCTATCCGGGAGCTGGAATTGGTGATATTGTTGGAAACATGAAAGATATTATGACGGGAAATGGGAGCAAACCCATTATTTGTATTAGTGTAGGGGGTAATGATGTTGGGAGAGTTAGAAGTGAGGAACTAATACAGAAATTCAAGACAGCAATAGAATTAGTTAGGAGCAAGGGAGGAATCCCGATCATATGTGGCATTCTTCCAAGAAAGGGAGTGGGAAATGAATGGATGTCGAGGGCACTTGGTGTCAATTGCAGGCTGGAAAGATATTGCAAATCTAATGCAATATCTTATATAGACAACTGGGAACACTTCTATGGAAGAAATGAAATGTATGCTCGGGATGGGGTGCATCTATCGAGAGCTGGGGTTGTTGCTGTTGCAAATTCGTTGGAAGAAGTGGTTAGAGGTGTTTGTTTGGGTTTAAACTGTTAGTAGATAGAGGTATGGGAATTGATTTGGAGGAAGGATGTAATAAAAGTATGTGTTTGCGGAGAAAGGAATTGGCAAAATGATCAGGGAAAGAGAAGGGCCTCAAAATAACAATTCACTTAGGGTATATTACAAACAGTAGAAGTCTAAGAAATAAAATTAACGAATTAAATGCTCTTGTCTGCACAGAAAAAATAGATATTATTGCACTTACCGAAACGTGGATGAATGTTGATAATAGAGAACTATTAGCCGAATATCAAATAAATGGATTTAAACTATTTCACACAGATAGATATATTAGACGAGGTGGTGGAGTAGCCATATACGTTAGGGACAATTTGAAATGTAGTCTCAAAGAGGGAATCAAAACTGAGCCACACACAGAAACTATTTGGATAGAATTAAACGAAAAAGCAAATAATATTATAATTGGAGTTATATATAGGCCACCAAATTTAGACAGAATGGAAGCAAAGCATCTATGGGATGAAATATCTAGGGCATCTAGATCTAACAGTATTTATGTCATGGGTGACTTTAATTTGAGTGGAATAAACTGGTTGAACAAAACAGGGAATAGTGAAGCAGAAGATTTTCTAGAATTAATTGACGATTGCTTTCTTACGCAACACATTAAGGAACCAACACGGGAAAATAATATTTTAGATTTAGTGTTAACTAACAGGGAAACACAAATTAATGACATCGAAATAGGGAGTGAGCTAGGGAACAGTGATCACAAAGAAATCAGATTTGGCATAGAATGGAATAGACCTGTAGGAGAAAATTCTGTTAAAGTGCCAGATTTTCGAAAAGCTGATTTTAATAGCCTAAGAATTTTTTTGGGTCAAATTGATTGGAAAGTCTTGGGTATGGGGTGTGGGCCGGTCTTGGAGCGAGACATGAACCCAGCGATAGGTGATGTAAATGGGGATTTCGATGTAGATTCAATTTATAACGTATTTAAGAATATTCTAAACAAAGCACAGGAACGTAGTATACCACACAAATTGAATAGATCGATTACTAATGACCCAAAGTGGATAACAAAGAATTTGAAGAACTTATAGGTAAAAAGAGAGCTTGGTACAAGAGGATTAAAAATGGGGAGGTCACTTTAGAACAGGAATTCGCACAACTAGTTAGAAATGTTAAAAAAGAGATAAGGAAAGCAAAAAGAAACTATGAAGTTCGTATTGCAGGGCAAGCAAAGACAAATCCTAAATGGTTTTTTTTCAGTTATATCGAACAAGACTAAGACTAGGGAAAGGATAGGTCCATTAAAAACTGAGACAGGTCAAATAACAGATAGTGATGAAGAGATGAGTAGTATTTTAATAAATATTTTGTATCTGTATTTACTAAAGAGGAACTTAACAATATGCCTTCAGCCCAACAAGTCTATGTGGGTGGGGACGAGGACAGGTTGACGAGTTTAGCAGTTACCAGGGAGGATGTTCTTAAACAAATAGTAAAACTCAAACCAAACAAATCCCCAGGGCCGGATGAAGTGTTTGCCAGAGTGCTGAAAGAATGCAAAGAGGAGCTTTGTGACCCACTGTCAATCATATTTAATAAATCAATAGAGTCAGGCAGAGTGCCAGAGTTTTGGAAAGTTGCTAATGTGATACCAGTTTTTAAGAAAGGAGATAGATCACTTGCGTCTAACTATCGACCAATTAGCCTAACGTCTATTGTGGGAAAGTTACTCGAATCTATAATAGCAAATAAAATTCGTCTTCATCTTGAAAAACATAAATTAATAATTGAGTCGCAACATGGTTTTATAAATGGCCGTTCATGTTTAACAAATTTGTTATCTTTATTCTAGCATAGTTGAGGCAGTTGATAGTGGTAAGGATTGTGATGTTGTGTACCTTGACTTTAGCAAAGCTTTCGATACAGTGCCACATGAAAGACTGATTAAAAGATAGAGGCTCATGGTATTGGGGTGCTATATTAAGCTGGATTAGGGCATGGCTATACCAAAGGAAACAGAGAGTTAGTATAAATGGAGTCAAGTCAGAGTGGGAAAATGTTGTAAGTGGAGTGCCTCAAGGCTCTGTCTTGGGACCTCTGTTGTTTATAATATATAAATGATTTAGATTCAGGTTTGAGTAGCAACATTTGCAAATTTGCCGATGATACGAAAATCGGTAGGGAAATTAATTCGGAGGAGGACTCACTATCACTTCAAGTTGATCTAGATAGGGTTTTGAAATGGTCAAAGGACTGGCAGATGCAGTTTAATGCTGATAAATGTAAAGTTCTGAGGCTAGGTAATGATGATAGAGTTACAAGATACGAGCTAGATGGTGTTGAGATTGCGAAGTCGGATTGCGAAAGGGATCTGGGAGTTATATTAGTAAGAATTTAAAAAAAGGATCAATGCATAAATGTTCGTAATAAGGCAAATAGGACACTCGGATTTATTAATCGCAGCGTAAGTACAAGACACCTGGTGTGGTTCTCAAGCTATATCTTGCTCTGGTTAGGCCCCATTTAGATTATGCAGTTCAGTTTTGGTCGCCATATTATAGAATGGATATAAATTCACTTGAACGTGTCCAGCGTAGGATGACTAAGTTAATTCCCCAAATTAGAAATCTTTCATATGAAGAAAGATTAACAAAGCTTAATTTGCATTCACTGGAAAGGCGAAGAGTTAGGGGTGACATGATAGAGGTTTACAAGTGGATGAATGGACATAACAAAGGGATAAATAGGGTATTGAAAGTATCAACACAGGACAGAACGCGAAACAATGGGTATAAATTGGATAAGTTTAGATTTAGGAAGACTTGGGTAAATACTGGTTCAGTAACAGGGTTGTTGATTTGTGGAACCAATTGCCGCGTACATTGTGGAGGTGGGTCCCTCGATTGTTTCAAGCATGGGTTTGACATGTATATGAGTGGGATTGGGTGGTTATAACTAGGAGCTGCCTCGTAANCTGCCCCACCACCGACACAGCCCCCACCACCGACACTGCCCCCTCCACAAACACTGCCCCCCACCACAGACACTGCCCCCCCCACCGACACAGGCCCCCACCACCGACACAGCCCTCCACCACAGACACAGCCCCCACCACAGACACTGCCCCACCACCGACACAGCCCCCACCACAGACACAGCCCCCACCACAGACACTGCCCCCCACCACCGACACAGCCCCCACCACCGACACAGCCCCCCACCGCCACCGCCCCCCACCGACACAGCCCCCACCACAGACACAGCCCCCCCACAGGCACAGCCCCCACCCCAGACACTGCCCCCACCACCGACACAGCCCCCACCACCACCACAGCCCCCCCACCGACACGCCCCCACCACCACCACAGCCCCCACCACCACCACAGCCCCCACAACCGACACAGAGCCCCCCCACCGACACAGCCCCCACCACCGACACAGCCCCCACTACCGACACAGCCCCCACCACCGACACACAGCCCCCACCACCGACACAGCCCCCACCACAGACACAGCCCCCCCACAGACCCAGCCCCCACCACAGACACAGCCCCCACCACCGACACAGCCCCCACCACCGACACATCCTTCACCACCGACACAGCCCCCACCACCGACACATCCTTCACCACCGACACAGCCCCCACCACCGACACATCCTTCACCACCGACACAGCCTCCACCACCGACACATCCTTCACCACCGACACAGCCCCACCACTGACACAGCCCCACAACAGACACAGATCCCACAACAGACACAGCCGCCACCACCGACACAGCCCCCACCACCGACACATCCTTCACCACCGACACAGCCCCCACCACCGACACAGCCCCACAACAGACACAGATCCACAACAGACACAGCCCCAACCACAGACACAGCCCCCACCACCGACACAGCCCCACCACAGACAGCCCCCACCACAGACACAGCCTCCACCACAGACACAGCCTCCACCACAAACAGCCCCCACCACAGACACAGCCCCATCACAGACATAGCCCCACCACAGACACAGCCCCCTTCCCAGACACAGCCCCCACCACAGACACAGCCCCCCACCACAGACACAGCCCCCACCACCACAGCCTCTTCACAGACATAGCCCCCATCACAGACACAGCCCCCCACCACAGCCCCCCCCCACCACAGCCCCCCCACACAGCCCCCCCCCACCACAGCCCCTCCCCCCACCACAGCGCCCCCCACCACAGCCCCCCCCACAGACACAGCACACCACCACAGCCCCCACCACAGACACAGCCCCCACCACAGACACAGCCCCCAATACAGACACAGCCCCCACCACAGACACAGCCCCCACTGCAGACACAACCCCTACCACACACACAGCCCACCACAGACACAGCCCCCACCACAGACACAGCCCCCTTCACAGACACAGCGCCCACACACACACACACAGCCCACCACAAACACAGCCCCCACCACCACAGCCCCCACCACCACAGCCCCCACACAGACACAGCCTCCACCACCACAGCCCCCACCACCAGTGAGAGCGGCGCTGATGCATGGGTCTCCCGGCCTGACGCTGTACCTTGATCGTTAAACTAATCACCACAGAGACATTAACCTGGTCCCAGCCGCGTCATTACCGCAAGATCAGCGTGTTCCTGTGGCCCTTGTGGGGTGCCTCCACTCACACGCGCGCGCCCGCACGCACGCACCAGGCAGAAATACCAAACTACAAGTTGAGTATGACTTGTCTCTCCTCCAAGGTGTGACAGTCCATAACTATCCTCCAAGAGGTGACAGCCCTGACTATCCTCCAAGGGTGACAGTCAGCCCATAACTATCCTCCAGAGGTGACAGACAGCCATGACTATCCTCCAAGGGGTGACAGACAGCCATGACTATCCTCCAAGGGGTGACAGACAGCCATGACTATCCTCCAAGGGTGACAGACAGCCATGACTCTCCTCCATGAGGTGACAGGCATCTATGACTATCCTCCAAGGGGTGACAGACAGCCATAACTATCCTCCAAGAGGTGACAGACAGCCATGACTCTCCTCCAAGGGGTGACAGACAGCCATGACTATCTTCCAAGGGGTGACAGACAGCCATGACTATCCTCCAAGGGGTGACAGACAGCCATGACTCTCCTCCAAGGGGTGACAGACAGCCATGACTCTCCTCCAAGGGGTGACAGACAGCCATGACTCTCCTCCAAGGGGTGACAGACAGCCATGACTATCCTCCAAGGGGTGACAGACAGCCATGACTATCCTCCAAATGGTGACAGACAGCCATGACTATCCTCCAAGGGGTGACAGACAGCCATGACTATCCTCCAAGGGGTGACAGACAGCCATAACTATCTTCCAAGGGGTGACAGGCAGCCATGACTATCCTCCAAGGGGTGACAGACAGCCATGACTATCCTCCAAGGGGTGACAGACAGTCTATGACTATCTTCCAAGGGGCGACAGACAGCCATGACTCTCCTCCAAGGGGTGACAGACAGCCATGACTATCCTCCAAGGGGTGACAGACAGCCATGACTCTCCTCCATGAGGTGACAGACAGCCATGACTCTCCTCCAAGAGGTGACAGACAGCCATGACTCTCCTCCATGAGGTGACAGACAGCCATGACTGTCCTCCAAGAAGTGACAGACAGCCATGACTGTCCTCCAAGAGGTGACAGACAGCCATGACTGTCCTCCAAGCGGTGACAGACAGCCATGACTGTCCTCCAAGAAGTGACAGACAGCCATGACTGTCCTCCAAGAAGTGACAGACAGCCATGACTGTCCTCGAAGAAGTGACAGACAGCCATGACTGTCCTCGAAAAAGTGACAGACAGCCATGACTGTCCTCGAAAAAGTGACAGACAGCCATGACTGTCCTCCAAGAAGTGACAGACAGCCATGACTGTCCTCCAAGAAGTGACAGACAGCCATGACTGTCCTCGAAGAAGTGACAGACAGCCATGACTGTCCTCGAAGAAGTGACAGACAGCCCACAGACTATCATCAACGCTCCTGGTAATGGAGGACTTCAATCATCGCTAAATCGACTGGGAAACAACGGACCCAAGAGGAAGAGGTGAAACATGGAGAGCAAAACTTGTAGAAGTAGAAGAAAGGAACTTCCTGATGCACCATGCCATGGAGGAAACAGGGAGAAGGGGGTGGTGACCAACCAGCCAGGTAAGACCTGGCCTTCACACAGCATGAGACGGACAGTAAAAACATTGACCATTAGGATGCAGTGATCGCTGTGTTTAGTCTGTAATACAGAGTTACAATAATGACCGTAAAATATGTAAGGAGGGGAGAATGTAAGGAGGCCAGCACACGGGAGAGGGCAATACCAGAAGGTCAGAGAGTTCCTGCGCCGGGTGGAATGGGGAAGAGAACTCAGAGGAAAATCAACGCGAGACATAATGGACTTCATAACGGACAAACACACAGAAGTTGAAGAAAGATTTATGCCACCACTACGGGGAGGCGCAAGGAGGAGGTCCTACGTGGAGCAAGAGGAACATTATTCCGTGGTTCAAGAGGCAGTGTCTGGAGGCAACGAGAAGACGCAAAAGAACGTGGAAGAAGTATAGAGAGAACACACAACAGGAGGGAACACGGTGTATATAAAGAAGGCAGGAATTACACAGTGGTACCAAGCTACAAGAAAGAGGTCAGAGAGAAACCATTACACTACCGACCCGGATCACTAACAAGTGTCACCTACAAGTTGCTAGGGAGACTGATCCCAAGCTGGCCAGTAGAACATTTACAACAGATCACTTATGTCTCAAGGCACCAGCATGGTTTTAGTGAAGGGAAATCTTGCTTGACAAACTTGTTGGAGGTCTACACAAGATGACAGAAATCACACAAGAGAGAGAGAGGATGGGATGACTGCATATTCCTTGACTGTCAGGAGGCATGCTAGAGAAGCTGGTTGGCATATCTATAAGAAACTTAAGGTGGGTCAGAGAGTATCTCTCAGCAAGGAAACAAAGTGATACAGTGAGAGCAGAGACATCAGAGTGGAGGGAGGTTACAAGTGGAGTACCACAAGGGTCGGTTCTACCTTGAGACCTTATCTTGCAATGATTTCGGGGTTCAACGTCCCCACGGCCCGGTCCTCGACCAGGCCTCCTCCCTGTTTACAATATACGTCAATGACCTGACAGAGGAAATCGATTATGCCTTGTTAATGTTTGTAGATGATGCAAAACTATTAACAAGAGTCAGGACAGAGACTATGATGCAGTGCAAGAGGATTTGGACACACTCCAGAAGTGGTCTGAAGAATGGCTGCTAGAATTTAACCGGCCAAATGCAAAGTTATGATGAATGGAGCAGAAATTTGGAGATCAGTACAGCAGTACAGGATGAACGGAAGACAAGTTCTTCAGTCAGAAAAGGAGAAAGACCTGGAAGTGGACATAACCCCAAACTGAGGCCAGAAGCCCACATTAGCAGAACAACAACAGCTGCATATGGTATACTGGCCAACATCCCGTTATTCTTCAGAAACGTGGACAAAGGAGCTTTCTGGACCCTATATACAGCGAAGGTGAGACCCACTCATGAATATGCAGCCCCAGCATGGAACCTTTACCTGAAAAAGGACAAATTGAAACTAGAAAAGGTCCAGAGATATGCAACAGGACTCGTTCCTGAGATGAAGAGCTTAAGCTCTTCATCTCAGGAAAGACTGAGAGAACTGGGCCTTACCACACTGGAGGAAAGGAGAGATAGGGAGGACATGATAACAACATATAAGATTCTAAGGGAAATTGATAAGCAGCGTTGCTCAAAGCTAGGAACAGCAGAACGAAGGTCATAGATGGAAACTGGTGACGCAAATGAGTCATAGAGACATCAGGAAGAACATTTTCAGTTTTATGACTGTCAATTAATGGAACAGCTTAGACCTATAAATCGTTGAAGCTCATTCGAATCTGAATTTTAAATGTGAATATGATCAAAGCATAAAGAATGAGTCATTGCACCAGAATGTAACACTTCAAGTCTCTGTACTCTCGTGAACCCAGTGTATCTTCTATAAATATAAATAAATTGCAATAATTTACGAATGTATCGAAGGCCCGGCCAGGAGCCTGGCTCGACCCTGCAAGCACATCTAGGTGAGTACACATACACACTTGTGTTTAGGTAGGGGTCGGTGGCTGAGCGGACATCACGCTGGACGCGTGATCCTGTGGTCCCGGGTTCGATTCCGGGCGCCGGCGAGAAACAATGGGCAGAGTTTCTTTCACCCTGATGCCCCTGTTACCTAGCAGTAAATATGTACCGGGAAGTTAGTCAGCTGTCACGGGCTGCTTCCTGGGGTGTGTGTGGTGTGGGAAAAAATAGTATTTAGTAACAGTTGATTGACAGTTGAGAGGCGGGCCGAAAGAGCAGAGCTCAACCCCCTGCAAGCACAACTAGGTGAATACCTAACAGGAAGGAGCCAGAAAGTTACGGTAAGGGGCGAGAAGTCAGACTGGCGAACAGTAACGAGTGGAGTACCTCAAGGATCGGTGCTGGGACCAATTCTATTTCTAATATATGTTAACGACATGTTTACAGGAGAAGAGTCCTACATGTCAATGTTCGCGGATGACGCAAAATTGATGAGAAGAGTTCTGACAGATGAGGATTGCAGGATCCTCCAAGAGGACCTGAACAGGTTGCAGAGATGTCAGAGAAATGGCTACTGGAGTTCAACACGAGCAAATGTAAAGTTATGGAAATGGGATTAGGTGATAGGCGACCAAAATGACAGTACACAATGAAGGGGAACTGCCTACCTGTGACGATTGGTGAAAGAGACCTGGGAGTGAACGTAATACCTAATCTAACTTCTGAGGCACATATAAATAGGATAACGACAGCAGCGTACTCTACACTGGCAAAAGTTAGAACATCATTCAGAAACCTAAGTAGGGAGGCATTTAGGGCGCTTTACACTGACCACGTGAGGCCAGTCTTAGAGTATGCCGCCTCATCATGGAGTCCCACCTGAAAAAACACATAAGAAAGGAAAAGGTTGAGAAGTTTGTGACGAGACTCGTCCCAGAGTTACATACCCAGGAGTTCCATGATGTATGATTCCTTGCCTTGGATCGTGGAGATCAGTGATCAGGTGGGAGTAGACACATTCAGGTTATGGAGTGGTTCGGGAAGCTATGTGTTTGGTTGACAGTTGTTTGGATATGATTTTAATTATCAGTTATAAATTAATAACCCCTATCTGTGTTGGTGTCCTCATCATCTCATACTCAGCTTTATAATGTGTGGCAGTCCAGTTGAGGGGGTAGGGGTCCATACTGGATGTAACAGTGTTAAGTGGGGTAGGATTGAGGGAAAGTGAGAAAGAGTTAAAGAAAGAGTTGAGTGAAAGAAGGAAGGAGTGTAGGAAAAGATTTATTGCAAGGCAAGATTCAGGGTTATTACACCATCCAT
>WNGS01010507.1:22417-48326 GCA_020271785.1 Procambarus virginalis
AAACCAGTTCCCAGGCAGAAGCCAATGAGGAAGCGAGCACCACGAGCCAACACGCAAGACGCGAAGCGAAAAACAGCGACACCGCAACCTGCAGGAGCAGTGCAACCACACCAGCAGGGCAGACCGACGCAGAGTAACATAAGAACTACCCAGGATGGGTACCACACTAAGGCAAAAATGCACTGTCCGGCAAAGGAACACACGAGAAAAGGTCGTAACCAGGGCTTGTAATCCTAGCTTCCCATGTCCCAACAAAAAAGAGCAGTAGGGACAGAAATGTGTGAGTGGAATGGAACTTGTACAGAGTCCAACCTAGCACCAACACAAATATAGCCAATAAGCACATAGTTTAGTTTAGTTCATTTATTATGTACCCCATACCCATCTTGTGGGCGGTAGTGGAAAGGGTTACAGAGGCACATAATGGGTGCAGGGACTGAACCCCACAATTCATTTAGCTAAGCAAGTTACAATCTTGATGAGCTAGTTACAAAATTCAATATAAGTCGTCACATCAACAATGAGTTCGAGATCGACCACAACTACAGTTTCTAAATTTAGCAACTGACAAATCTGGAGAGCTAGTGTCACAATTTATATGTTTGTCCTGCACACCGTCCCCCATCCAGCGGGCAGCGGTGGATAGGTTACAATCACTTAGTTACTACATACAGTTAGCAAACATAGTAAGACTCAAAGTGCAGTACAGAGGTAGGAAAAGCAAGGAAAAACGGAATGTACACGATCAAGTAAATATACTGACACTCCAATGTATACATTAGAGTGCAGCCAGGCACTGAACGACGGCCAAGGAAGGAGCGACCAGAAGCAATGACTGAGTCCAGGAATGAGTGTCCGGAGAGCATTGACTGAGGCAACGAACGAGTGCCCAGCAAGGAAGTAGTATCCAGAAAGCAAAGACTGAGTCAAGGAATTAGATTCCATATGATGTCACATGGAACCCTTCCCCTCAATCAGGCCTTAGCCTTGGGCTGAGCAGTGACAGAAGCACATAGGAAGGCCACGTGAAGATTACACACAGAAATCACAATTGCGTGATGCATCATATAAACAAATCCACAAGGGCCGTGATGAGGATTCGAACCTGCGTCCGAGAGCATCCCAGACACCGCCTTAATCGACTGAGCTACGACATGGTCAAAAGGAGTTGCAACCGAAGTTCTACTGAACTTACTGGATCCTGTAGCCTCTCCGAGGCACAAACCAGGGTTTTACACAACTCCCCCCATGAACTCGAGCTATGTCAACGTCAGTGACGCAGGTTCGAATCCTCGTCATGGCCCTTGTGGATTTGATCATTTGATGCATCACACAATTGTGATTTCTGTGTGTAATAAAGTAAGGACGAAGAGGGAGAACGGCTTATTGACATAGCTCGAGTGCATGGGGGGAGTTGTGTAAAACGCTGGTTTGTGCCATGGAGAGGCTGCAGGATCCAGTAAGTTCAGTAGAACTTGGGTTTCAACTCCTTTTGACCATGTCGTAGCTCCGTTGATTAAGGCAGCGTCTGGGTTGCTCTCAAACGCAGGTTCGAATTCTCGTCACGGCCCTTGTGGATTTGTTCAGGTGAAGATGCATGCAAAGCAGCCAATCAACACGCTACAAACACCCCATACTTATCCAATAACCAAGAACCAGTGCCTGGCTGACAGTGTCGCCAGACCGTATCCTCTCACCTGTAAGATAATAATAATATAATAATAATAATAATAATAATATAATAATAATTTATTTAAGAACACTACGTACATAGTTGCAGAGTTACAGTACAAACATTCTGTTAGATTAAAAGATAGAGGTAGTACATACAATACCTAAAGCCACTAGTACGCATAGCATTTCGGGCAAGGAGAGGTGGGGAAAAAACACTTAGACTAAAACTTAATAGTAATGAGCTTAAAGTATAAATTGTGTTGAATGAAAACAAAATAATAAAAGATAAAAAAAAAGAGATGGAACATGGTAGAAAATAGCATAGCAAAAAACGCATAGACACTATCATATCACGACACAGCTGAGCCGTGTAATATTCCAGTAGCAACGCCAGTGGAAATGTCCAGAGATGCGTGAACCGTAGAAGATGAGGAGTGGAGTAACTAAGAGGCGGCGCCACTCCGAGCCACCCCACATCTGTAAAAGCAGAGAAAAAACGAAGGATTTTTCCCTATATAAAACCAAGAACTTCCCCAGTATCCAGGGTGCTATGACTGGAAAGAAGCTGAGCGAGAGCAGCTAGAACCCGCGGATAAAGGACGCGGAACACCATCACATGTTTACACCGCACACAAACAAAACAAACCCCCCTAGGCGCATGCGCCTGAGGACTGAGCAGCAACACCCAACCTTCGGGGAGGGTGCCTACAAGGTGTACTAAACGAATATTAGTAATGTCGAGACAGAATAGGACTAAGATGAAATGAGAAAATAATGAGATAATATCGAAAAACGATTAGTAGGACGGAAGAGAACCAACAAGTCCGAGAAAGGACCGGAGGTAAGCCTCACCGGCAGACAACAGACGTTCCAACAATATTTGAAGAATCGAAGATCTTCACGAACCTTCGAGACCCTTGAGAAGCAAGCAGAAAAGCACAGTGGCATCCGCGACCAATGGATATGCAGGATCCCAAGACGATAGGAACATGAAGATATGACACAGAAGAATACATGTCCCAGAAAAGAAGGGGGTGAGAAAGCGGTAAAATACCCCACAGAAAGGACGGAACTAATGGACCCAAGGGACATGGAACCGAACACGGGGAGGGGCCGACGCCCAAACCAACTCGTACTCAGAGGGGGTAAAGGAAAACCCCACTCCTTGTAACCGAAAGCCCCACCCAGAAGGTTGAAAAACCCAGGCGGGGACCAATGGGGTCCAGGGCCCCCAAGCTAGCCCCTTCCCCAACTCCGGGAACCTCTACGTCACGCCCCAGGGGCTAGTCGTCCTCCCAATCCCCGACCACGCAAGAAAATGCCGGGGCGGCTGAAAAAGTAGGAAGAGAACGGGCCCACTGGTCAGAACCCGGAGCTACGGCTGGAGGAACGGACTCGAATGACTACGTAGCCACCCTGGAAGGGGCAACTCCCGAAATTGCCTGAGTCTCAGAAACCTCTAAACCCTGCCCCGACCCCGAAGCCCTCAGACGCTTCGGAACTGGAAGAAGGAGGGGGGAACCAAATGAACCACAGCAGGGGAAAAACGAGCAGGTGCGGACGGAACCAAGGCCGAATTGACCAACACCCCCAAGTCCGGGTTCCTATAAACAAAACGGGGCAGCCTCGGGGCATCCGGGGAAGCAACCAAATGAGTGCACTGCAACAACCTAAACCCATCTTACAACGCGCGAGCCGCCTGCATCCGAATATCATCATCAGATTGGGTGAACTGAGCCATAAACAAGCAACAAAGCTCATAAGACTCCGGGTCGAATGTGTCACCGACCCAACAGGCAGCATGACAGAGGCAAAACAATGAGCGTCGCCCTGAGAAAAGGGGACAGAGCAACCCTCAATCTCGCAAAAGCGAGAGGAGACACAGGGGTCACATCCATTGGACCCGAGTGCCCTGTGGGGTTCCCCAGGGCCCCTAGACTGGGCCTGCTAAGGGTTTACCCAGGCAGGGTACTGCTAACCGGCGCCAAAGCTACCAACCAACACAGCTAATGCTAAACCCTCCGGACGTGTCCACTCACGAGGGTGAAGCAAGGGATACCACCAAACACAAACAACCCTAGCATAAGGGGGAAAGGAACACCAAGGCAGACCCCCCATCCCCCATCAGGCAAAAAGAAAAATATAAGAAAAACCTCCCAAGAGGACAGTGTACCCAGAGAGAACAGAGCCGGCTGCTGTTATAAGTGAAAACTAGCTACGCAGTACCCTGTGCACCTACCAGTGCAACAACTACCACTTACCCCAAGGTGGTTTACCAGTTTGGCCGGGGGCAGGTGTGTCTCTGCCCGCCTGTGCTGACGTGGAGCTACGATGGGGGATCCCTCTCCCCCTGTCGTCCGGGCTCAGTCTGTGGGACTCGAATTCTCTGTGCAGGCCGGTTACCCGAAGATTGCGCTGGCTTGTGATTTGCTATCTGTCCCTGTGTTAGCGATTTATGGGGTCGAGTTGATAACGGCCCATCGGGCGATAGTGAAATTCATGGAGGAGCTGGCGTATCGCGATTTTCTCCGGCGATATGAGGGGCGAACATTACAGCTGCCGGATGGTGCGGGCACTTTGACTTCTCTGATCGCAGTGGTGCCCTCACTTACATCAGTGTGCATGGGGCTACTTTGGAGTTTCCGGAGGGTCTGGCGCAGTGGTTAATGTGCGGGTGAACGTGGTGTCTTCCAGTCCACTTAAGGGTGTGAGGACTAACATTTGCACCCTGGGCATGAGACTCCTGGCAGATATTCCGTCATCTGTGCACCTTATGGGGTACAACGTTCGGGTGTTTTACGCCCACCAGCCGCGGACGTGTTATCATTGTGGCCTTTTGGGCCATCAGGCTGCTGACTGTTCTGTGCCTGCCATTGCGCCAGTGAATCTCTTCAGTGAGGAGGATTTTCCGCCGCTTCCTGTGAGCGATGATTCAGTGGATGTGGACGTCTCTTCAGCTGAGGAGGTGCCCTCTGTGTCAGCTGTTGCTCCGCCTGTTGCGCCCCCTGTTGTTGCCGCCTCTCCTCCAGAGGTTGTGTCCTCGCCTGGTGCTCAGCCTGCTCCGGCTGGTGTCCCTGCGCCTCTTCTGACTGCCGTCTGCTCGGACCCCTCGTCTTCCAGTTCTTCCTCTGCTGCATCTGTCCCGGTCCCTGAACCCTCGCCGTCTGTTCCGGCTGTGCTGGGAGCTGGGGTGGATCCGGTGCTTCCTCCTGTGCCTGGCCTGGTGCCCCATATGGTTGAGGATGCTGCCGCACTGCGGCGTGCGTCGGTTCACCCGGCTAGTGTTGCACATGTCACTGAGTCTGCCTCTGGGTCTAATGATGTGCGGGACGAGCCTAAGTGTTCCCGGCATTCTTCTTCTGCGTGGGCTGACGTTGGCGACTTCGATGAGTGTGGTCCTTCCGGTGACAGTGGGGTGGCTCTGGTTGTGGTGCACTTGCCTGAGGATGCCAGTGCCAGTGTTTCGGCCTCCCCTTCTGGTCTGGTGTCCGAGGGTCCTGCTTCGGGTGCGTTGCCTGCGTCGGATGGCTCCAGTTCTTCTTGGGGGGTGGTTCCCCCCTGCTGCGGTTGGTGGTGAGCGGGATGGCCTGGTGATGGTGTTGAAAAAGGATGCTCGCGCTGGGAGTTCTGTGGCCCTTTCCTCGTTACCCGTTTCCTCGACAGTGGTCATGCCGCCTCTTCCATCTCCAGCAGTCTCTTCCGTGTCTCCTGCGGTCTCCGTGGAGGTGCTACCATCTCATTGTCTGGCCCCTGCTCCTGTGCGTACGACGGCGAGGCAGTCTCGGCAGCCCTCGTCCGCTTCTACAATGTCGTCTGCTTCCTCGAAGGGCGTGGATGGTGCTCCCTGGCCTCGTTATGCGTCTTGCGTCAGTGACCTCGGGCGTTGGCCGATACCGCCCGATCTGAATGTTCCTGAGTTTATGGTACCCCCTCGGCAGCGGGGGATCAAAAACCCTACCGACCTTGAAGATTTGGTCTGGAAAGCTTACAAGAGGAAGTATCCTTACGATTTTTTCCCGGAGAAGTACACTTCTCACCTTGTTCCTCGCAAATGATTTTTGTGTATTCTGTGTTTCCTGTTGTGTGCATGGTTGTGGGGTGCAGATGGTGTGTGTGTGTGTGTGTGTGGTTGGGGTGGGTTTTGTTTCCCGGTTCCTGCATGCTCCGGTTTGTGTTGTGGGTTTTCTTTGTATGGCTGGTGGGTGGGTGTGCGGTTCCTGTGCGTTTATGTGTTCGGTTGTGGATGTTATGTGCGCTTGTTTATGTCATATTGTGTGCCCTTCAGGCTGTTGGCGTGTTCCCGCCAGGGATTGATCTGGCTCTTTGTTCTGTTTTGCCATTTTGTTTTGCCTCCCGTTTGTTATGGCAGCTCTGTTTCCTTTATTGTTATTACCCGTATTATTGTATGTTTCTCATTTTGTGTTTGTGCCTCTCCGTCTGTGTTTGAGGTGTTAGTAGGTTTGTTTTGTGTGCATTTTGTTCTGGGGTTTTTCCCTATGTTATAATTGTGGTAAGAAAAACAATCTTCGTCCTCATGGTTTTATTCTCCGCCAGTAACAACAACAAACAATTATCAGGTACATGAAATATTATTAACAAAATCATAAACAAAAGAGCATCTGCTCCAAACATGCTACCTCCAACATCTGTAGTACTCAATCCCAACATTCCTCCCCTTTTAAATAAACTCTATCCCTACAGGTTAAGTCTATCAGGCGGTCGTATGACTCTTCCTGATTTTCTCAACTAGGATTCCTGACCTGTTACTTCTGGGAAACATTCTTCTGAATTACTCCTTGTAGAGTCCCTAGGGTTAACTGTATCCCCATTACCCTCTGCTGCCCCTTGCTCTGCCTCCCGGTCTCCTGCAGGTGCTGCTATCCCTTCCATATTAGGATGGATATCACTAGTTGCCCCACCCCCACCTGAAGGGTCTTCAAAATTCCCTGTGAACCTTGGCATGAGCTGATCGGCATGCCTTTTCCAATTAATGTTCCCAAAACTCTGCACTTGCACAGTGAAGTTCCTGCGGCCCAGGACTTCCCTAATTTTTCCTTCCACCCAGGGCTTTCCACTTCCAAAATTCCTTGCATATACTGCATCCCCCTCATTAATAAACAACAATTCCCCTCCCTGAGCCAACTGACTGGCCAAGCTAGTTACCGATTTCTCTTTATCGGGATCTGTCTTTACTGCTTCCATGTGCACTTTAAAGTGCCTATTAAACAGTAATTCAGAAGGAGATTTACCAGTAGTAGAATGAACAGTTTTCCTTTGATTATATAAAAATCTACAAAGCCTTGTATTAATAGTACCTTCCGTAAACCGCTTTAACCCTTCTTTTCAAGGATCTCACTGCTCTCTCTGCTAGACCATTTGAAGAAGGATTATAGGGGGCAGGTGTTACATGTTTAATACCATTTTTTCGAAAAAAATCCTCCATTTCCACAGAAACAAAATAAGGAGCATTGTCTGAGACAATTATGTCTGGCAATCCAAAATTACAAAATGTTTTCCTTAGTAATTCACAAGTTACAGATGCTGTGGTGGAATTACACACATGCACATCCAGAAATTTTGTGTATGAATCCACCACCACTAAGTAATATTTGTTATCCATAGGTCCCGCATAATCTACATGAAGTCTAGACCAGGGTTTTCCAGTGCATGGCCAAGAAAGTACAGGGGCCTGGGGTTTCTTATAATTCTTAAAGCATATATGACAATTTTTTGTTACCTCAGCAATATCCTGGTCTATTTTTGGCCACCAAACCCGACTTCTAGCTTCTGCTTTCATAGCATTTATGCCATTATGGCCTACATGCAGCTGTTCCAAAATCTTACATCTCAGTTCCCCAGGCACCACCACTCTATTCCTATACAAGAGTACATCCTGGTGAATACTAAGGTCAGCCTTCACTGCAGCATACTCTGACAATAATAAATTATCATTCCAACCATATTTAACATATTTCATCAACAGACTTAATTTGGGATCTCTACCAGTTGCCTTCCTAATAGTCTGGAATGAAATATCCTCAAAAGACATAGATTCCACCAGGTTAACATACTCCACTGGAATACTGGAATTTAATTCTTCTGTCACAGGCAATCTACTTAATGCATCAGCTACTACATTATCCTTGCCTTGCTTAAACTCTAAATCATACTCAAACTGCGAGAGTAGTAATGCCCATCTTTGAATTCTAGCATTGGCATTAACTGGAATCTGCTTACCTCTGCCAAACAATCCTAGCAGGGGTTTATGGTCTGTTCTAGCAAGAAATTTCCTCCCCAGCAGAAAATACCTCAGTTTTTTACAGCATATACCAAAGCTAAGGCTTCTTTATCTAACTGAGAATAATTCTGTTCTGCAGGAGATAATTTCTTGCTAGCAAAATATACTACTTTATCCTGACCATCTACTTCCTGTAATAATACACAACCACTCCTACTGGGGAAGCATCTACCTCCAGTTTTAACGGGAGTCTACCTGTAAAATTAGTGAGCACTGGAGAATTGATCAATTCCTGCTTAATATTCCTGAATGCATTTTCCTCTCTTGCTGCCCACTTAAATCTAGCCCCTTTTTTCAACAATTCATACAAGGGTGCTAATTTTGTTGAAAAGTTCTTCACGAACTTACAAAAATATGTAACCATCCCAACAAAAGACTGTACTTCCCCAACTGATGTTGGGGCTGGGGCATCTATTATAGCAGCTACATTTTGTGAGAAGGAGTAAAGCCCTTACCTGAAATATGGTACCCCAGGTATTCAATGGCCTTGGTCTTCAACGTTGTTTTTTCCTTATTAATCTTCACATTGTGCTTTTGCAAAAGATTCAAAACTTGTTCTAATCTAGCATCATGCACTTCCTCATTCTCTCCACATACAATAATGTCATCTAAAAAACTAGCCACACCTTCAATGTTAACTAACAACTGGGACATGAATCTCTGAAAAATTGCTGGAGACGAGGAGAGTCCAAAAGGAAGTCTTTTATACTTAAATAACCCCTTGTGGGTATTAATCACTAACAATTTCTGGCTCTCCTCCTCTACAGGAATTTGCAAGTAAGCATCTTTCAGGTCAATCTTAGAAAAAATTGCCCCCTTGCAGACCACTGACAACAACTCATCTATCTTAGGTAAAGGGTACTTCTCACAGTGTATGCGGTTGTTCAGTTCCTTGAAGTCTGCACAGATTCTCAAGGATTTCCGATCTGCCTTCAACACTGGTACAATTGGGGCTGCCCACTCACTATGTGTAATTGGCTCTAAGATGCCTTCTGCCACATGCTTTCCAGGGCTGATTCTACCAATTGCTTGTAATGAAACGGCACTGTTCTTGCCTTGAAAAATTTAGGTGAAGCCCCACTTTTCAGGTGAATTTTGCCACCATGCTATTAATTGGCTTATCTGCCTCCACTGAATATTTATCTAACATTTGTTCGGCACTTTTAATTGTTTAACTATCGACAATTCATCTAGGCCCGCCAAGAAAATTCCCACTTTTTCCATGAGATCCTTACCACATAGGCTAGGATTATGTGAATCCACTACATAAAAATCCTGGACAATTTCTTTTCCATTATAACCTACTTTTGCCGACACTTTGGTACATTATCATAAGCACTTAATGATTTTTTACCTGGTTTTACATTCAATTGCAAGGTATCTGCCAATCTCTAGACAATGTTGACACTGCAGCACCAGTGTCCAGTTCCAAGGGAACTAACTTCCCATTAATTACAAAATTCACCACTTGTGACTTCACTGAACATACCTTTTCTTTCACCGATATAGTCGGTTTTCCTCACCTGCAGCTTCTTCAGACGGTTTCCCTTCTCTACTGCTTGACCACAGTACCACTACCTCTTTATTCCTGCATTCCTTGGTCGTCTCCTCTCCCAGGCCTTGCTGTTCCTGTTCAATATTCCCTACACACTCTCTGCAAGTGTCCCTCCTTGTTACAAAAGTTGCATATATAGGCACGAAACTTGCACTTGCTACTTATGTGATTGTATCCACAGTGTTTACATCTGGTCTGGCTCTGTACGACCATAATTTCCTGAGTAGAAGTCTTACTTCCAAAAGCCCTTTCCAGGTTCAATATCTTCTCGAGCACTGTCCATGAAGTCATCGATTGTAGATCCAAATTTTCTGCCACCAGGTTAGGGAAATAATCTCCTTTTCCACTGCCATGACCAACTGGTCCCTAACCCTGCCGTCCAACTGTGCTCCGAAGTTGCAGTGGTTAGCCAAAGCCTTCAATTCCGCAAATAATCCTGTGCGGATTCCTGCTGCTTTTTCGTCCTCTTCTGGANAGGCTCTGAACATAGGGTAGGTGTTCATCCCAGGTGTTTGCGTCATGTTCAGCAAGATTGCAAGCATATCCTTGACTGAACGATTAGTCCTTTCCGTCATTCCGTTTGCTTGTGGGTGGTAGGCTGTTGTAAAAGCCGAAGTTGTCTCTAAAATCTTACAAACTTCTCTGAATATATTCCCATTGAATCTTGACCCTGTTAGAGACTAAAACTTTAGGAGGTCCGAATACCGTAACGAACCTACGCAAGAACGCATCTGCAACCGTACGAGAATCCTTCTGAGGAAATGCAACTAGTGTAGTGTACCTAGACAAATGGTCAACTAGCACCAAAACGTATCTATTCCTGAATGACTATGATGTAAATCAATCAAATCTGCTCCCACCCGGTCTAGAGGTTCACGAATTTCAGGAAATTCCTGAAGTGGGGCTTGTACCTTAAGGGTACCTTTTCTCCTCTGGCAACGATTGCACGACTTCACGAAATTGATTACTTCAGAAAGTAATCCTGGGAAATAAAATAGAGACTTTACCTTTAAGTGGGTTTTAAAAACCCCGGATGCCCTGCAATTTTCGAAGCATGCGCAAGCTTTAACGCTGATGACCGCAACGCGTCCGGAATAACTAATTGAAATACTGCCCTATCATTCTGGCTATTAACCTAATACAGGACGCCCTGTTTCATTTCAAATTCATGAATAGGTAAATTCTTTTTCTTTTTCGGATATTTTCCTCCTTCTAAATACTCAATAATTTCTTTCCATCTAGGCTCGTTCATCTGGTACTCTCTCATTTTATCTGCTGGAATGGCTTCAATATTTTCATTAACTTGAACAGCCGCTATGTTTCGACTTAGCGTATCTGGAACAACATGTGCTGGACCAGGCTTGTACAAAATCTGGAATGAGTGGGCAGAAAGTTCGTGAGACCAGCGTGACATTCGTGGGCATTTTGTTCGCTTCTTAAATATGTGTGTTAACGCTCTATGGTCTGTGTAAATTACGAAGTGCCGCTGAAATAGGTAAGGTTCGAAGTACCTAACTGATTCTACTACTGCCAGCGCCTCCCGATCCGTAGCTGAATAGCGAACTTCAGGTCCTTTGACTTTTCTACTGAAATAGGCTACTGGATGGGGTAAATTATCCGCATCTCGCTGAATTAAGCACCCGCCAATAGTTATACCGCTGGCGTCAGTGTGCACCTCCCACTCTTTCTCGAAATCAGGAATCGCCAATACCGGTGTCGTGATTAGTTGGTCTTTCAGTTTGTGATAGGCCTCGTCATGTTCAGATTTCCACACAAACTTCGCATTTTTCTTTGTCAGATCAGTCAGGGGTGCTGAAATGCCAGCGAAACCTTCAATATGACGACAAAAGTATCCGGCCGCCCCAAAAAACCTACGCACGTCCTTTGCTGTCCTTGGAGTAGGCATGTCAGCAATGGCGCGGCAAGAATCTGGGTCAGGTCGGATACCGTCTGGGCACACCTGGAACCCCAGAAATTTGAATTTCTGAGCCGCCAGGGTGCTCTTCTGAACATTCAGCTTGAACCCTGCCTGATCTAACAACGTCAAAGTCTCAGTCAAGTCCCGTAGGTGTTCCTCAAACGTCCTGGAATATATCACAACATCATCCAGGTACGCTAAAGAATGCCTACCCAGTACCGGACTGAGGATGTAGTTTATGGCCCTTTGAAATGACGAAGGCACTGTCTTTAAACCAAACGGCATCCTACGGAACTGATAAGTGTGCCTACCATCCGAGAATGCTGTTTTATCCCTATCCTGTTCTGCCACCGGAATCGCCCAATATGCCGATTTCGCGTCAAGAGTAGAGAAATACTTAGCAGCACCAAATTGATCCATAATCTCCTGTATTCGGGGCAACGGATACACATCCCCCTTAGTTATTTCGTTCACCTTTCGGTAGTCAACACAGAAACGATAACTACCGTCTGGTTTCCGAACTAGCACAACAGGAGAGAGCCATGGTGACGTACTAGGCTCTATCACGCCCTGTCTCAACATTTTCTGGCACTCCTCCCTGATAACGTTCTTTGCCTGTTCCGGCAACCTCCACTGTCTCGTGTACACAGGCAAATGATCACCAGTTGGAATGGTGTGCTCAATCTTATCAAGGAGACCAATCTGGTCATCCTCTGTCGCAAATAATTTCGGGAAGTTTCGCAAAACTCCTCTCAGTGCCTTCCTATCTACCTGTGTAGCATGTTGCAAATCAAGTGCTGAAATAATTTTTCTACTTCTTCCACATTCTGTGCAACATTTCTCGTCTCGTATTGTACTTTTGATGGAGTTTTAGTATCTAGCATGTTTAATGCACTACATTGTGCAGTGACGGTTGGCGTCTCAGCTGACTCATTGTGAAAGATTTCTGTGTCCTCCACCATGGTTCCCTGAGATACCCTATCACCTGCCCTGAAGCGAAAAGTCTTATGTGAAAGATTGACAACTGGAATGAGTGCACCTTTATCGAGCACTACAATTAAGTGATGAGGAATTAATAAGCGATCACATCTCCCAGCAACCTGAAGGGTGGTACCTGGTTGTATGTGACGTCCCACGGCTACTTTAATAAATTTAACAGAATGTGGTGGGCAACTCTGTTTAGTCAATGCATGCAATGCGCATGACCTCTTAACTGTGTCTGGAAGAGACTTAAAAATTAATTTTGGATAGTGCGCATTATATTTCTGCTTCCTCTTAATCGAAGCTACAACTGGGGGATGGTCGATCATCTCCACTGGGTAGGAAGTCTGTCCCAACTGCAACCTGCAGTTCCTAGCCCCTTTTTGAGCAGACAAGGAATAATCAAATCGTGACAGAAAATCAGTTCCCATTAAAATGTGACCAGGAAAATCAAGGTTCTCTACGATCGTACATGTGTGAGGCTGCAATTCCCCATCAATTTCAAAATTAACTGTACCTTGACCTACGATCTCAATCTTTTCCCCATTGACCGCTGTTAATGTCTTTGTGCAACGTGTAAGACGTGCATACTTAAAATTGCTGAAGGCTGACTTTTTAATAACAGTTGCCTGGCTCCCTGTATCAACAAAGGCTGTCAATCTTACACCTTCCACTTTCACTTCAAAAGTAGGCCTACCATCACTAGGAGCCTGCTTTCATGCTTTCGTACTAATTTTACAATCTCTCTGTATATGTCCGTGCTTCCCGCAGGAGTAACACCTCCGCGGATCTCTGTTGGTACCCCGCGCAGGGTGGCTCGAACGTGCAGCTGAGGGCTGTTTCCCGCCTGACCAACCCGCGCTACAGTTACTCAGCTTGTCTCGCCCGCCTTGACTCAACGCCTCTACGTATGGGGACGACTGAGCACCCGATGTCCCTGTGCGCGTCTGCCTGTCTAAGGCTGTGGCGGCCTTGGGTTGGGGTGTGGATTGAGGGTGGGGATGGGGTTGAGGAATGGTGTGGGTGGCCTCGGGTTGGGGTGTGGATTGAGGGTGGGGATGGGGTTGAGGAATGGTGTGGGTGGCCTCAGGTTGGGGTGTGGATTGAGGGTGGGGATGGGGTTGGAGGAAGGGTTGGTATAGGAATGGAGGTTGGGGTTGGTATATGAAATTAGGATGGGGTGGGTATAGGAATTGAGGATGGGGTTGGTAGAGGAGATAGGGTTGAGGTTGTTGTGATGGGTGAGGTGTACCCAGGTATTGTGGTATTGTTCTGTGAGGTAGTTCCTGCTGTTGGTGTGGCGTCGATGTCATGTGTGGGGGAACCCAAGACGGCTCCCCCCACTCTTGGGACGAATCATGCTCCCTAGACTCCCCACTCATATCAATAATTGTATCTGCACTTGCCCGGAAAGATACGCCCGGCAGCCCAGTCCTTTACAGAACCCGCGACCCCGTCGCCTCAGTCCCACTGACTCCACCTGTGACGTCAGCTGAGCTACCCGAGCGGTCCCCAGTGGTGTCGGAAGAGGTGCGATCCTCTACACTTCCACTCCCAGTGGTGTCAGAAGAGGTGCGATCCTCTACACTTCCACTCCCACTGGTCGCCACTGACTGGTCACTGTCTGGGTTAAGCATGTCCTGTGATTGCTGGTGTGCCATGTTTCTTGTAGCTACCCTTCGATACAACCTCTGCCCGGACTTCACTACAACCGTGAACTTACACAAATAAAAACACAACTCTTTTCTAAGAGAAAACTAACTAAATTCCCAAAGTAGGAAATACAACGATTAATCGAGAGAATCGCTGAAGTGAATCCGATGAATGAGCGTCTGCCCCGCACTCGTGTCTGACCTTGAAGTACCCCGCAGTTCTATTACTGAAACCTAAGTCCTTTACGTTAAAAAAAATTTAAGAATCTAATTCATATAAAACAATTTAAAATGATAAAATAACTAACGCGCAGCACTCGTGATAGATTAATAAAGAATATTTACTGTACTTTAATACTAAATGCACTTGAAGTGAGCAGCGTGGCCACTGATGACTGATGGAGCGGGGCCAGCTGCGCTGAAAAACTAAGTCCCGCGCTTTTTCGCTTAAATGCTGAAAATCAACATTTTTGTTCTGAAGGAAAATAACTAGTTTTACGTTACTAAACAGCTCTAGCGATTAATATAGACTCCCAGGACATATATGTGCTTGCCAAAATTTGAATTTTCACCAAAAACTTGCGTTTTTACTTAGTGCTGGACTCTGCCAATTTTTTTGCACCCGGAAAAAAATTCTATCACCCAAAATATGGTAAAACTCCTTTAATTCGTCAAAAATGGGTTTCTTGTTCTCAGATATAATTACGCTATTATTTAATACTGACACTGTATACAAAACAACACTGACATCTCGGGCGGTTTCAACACTCCTCAATTCGAATTTTCATCAAAATCTGAGGTTTTCACCTCAAATGGACTCTAATAAAATCACAACACGATTTTCTCGGAAAATAACTAAATTCGGCAAAAATGTAATTATCACTGTTTAATGCTTAAGAACAGAACTACGTCCCTTGCGCGCACTAGAAAGTAATGCTGGCCCCAGAATGTACACGAAACATGAGAATTCGAATTTTCGCCAAAATGTACGAATCTAGCCCAAGCTGGACTTAGAAAATTTTTCGACCTACGTTTCCACAAAAAAAAAAATTCTAAGTCTAAAAAACGTAATTCTACCGTCTTACTGGTAAAACTAGAAACAATATCACTCGCAACGACTGGAGAATCCTAATGACACCCAGACCATGTACGTGACCTACTAATACAAATTAATTACAGTTAACGACTTTCCAACGATGACTTAGCCGAAAACTTATCCCAAAATACTTAGAAATATTTCCACGAGTTCTATCAGACACGAAAATTACTATCCCTTAACAAACTCCTTCACTTAACTATCGTGACCGACCTATAGCCCTAAGTTCAGAGGATTAACTACGCTCCAGAACCAACGCCTCTGACTTAGACTGATATAATAAGGAATAGCAAGACTTAACGTACGCACTTAGCCTAATATACACGAAAATACAGAACACTTGGGAAAAATTTTAACCGGGGATTGAATTTAGGGGAAGAAATTGTTAATCTCTAGAAAACGCAATTAAACGGGATTACTTTATAAATTTAATTATACTTAATTTAAAGATACACTCGACTTAATACTATAATTGCTCCTACCGGCCCGCCGTCCCGCGCCTAGCCTAGGGGTCTCGACCGTCTAGATTCTAACAGAGCGACACGCAGCTTTCAGCAACAATTAGACTAGAGGCGACTCAACCTCCACTAAGTGTGCGATCACTTAGTTGTTGAATCGTTGCTAGGTAGTTTACTAGTCCGTCCCTCGGAGGCCGCAACGCCCTTCACGGATTTACGTTTTTTCCTTAGCGATTTGGGTCGTCTAACAACGCCCTCGGACTATCTCCTGGCGTCCCACAGATAAATCCGCCCAGACAGCCCACAAGGAACTGCTGTTGAGAGTATGATGGCTCCCAACACCTCTGAATCTATTGCAATGGGTCGAGTATGGTACCCAGTCCAATAAACTCGGAGCGGTCTCCTTAACCAATAAAACTGAACAGAAATTACTTACTAACTAATCCTTAATAGTATCAGCCCGCATGAACCCAAGATTCGCCAATCCCCACTCAAACGCACTGTCGTGAGGCGCACTGCTAATCCTGGCCCGCGGCTGTCCTCCCTAGCCTCCACGCACGTGTCCGAATGGCGAGACGCGTGAACCTTTCAACAATTTCAAACAAAATTGTTGAAACCACCGCTGTGCACCATTGTAACACGGGACCTGCCCTAGCTGCTACTCAAACCACACTGATTTTTTTCTCTCTCAGATGCTCCTCTCTCCAGGAGCCCAGATTGTATTGTTCCGCATAGCTTACCGAGTTACTTAGCAAAGTTTAAGTTATAACAATTAACCTCTGTCGTACTGAATTATCCAGATTGATTGATTTATTGTCCTGAAGTTAAATTACACAAACATCTTAAGGAAGAGCTATTCCCAATTACAAAATAGCTGTTTGACCTTTGAGAAAAATAGAGGACATGGCAATTGGTGACTTATGACTGTCCGGTCCCTCCGCCTTAGAGGCCTAGTTCTCGCTCGTGACGTCACTGATGGTGACAAACTCTTTCTTCTAATAATTAATATACTCTTGATATTATAAACAGTAATACTATACAATACAATTTGAATGCAAAAATGACTGAAGGTTAATTTCTCTAAATAGTGAATACAACAGAATGATTCATTATATGAACAAAGGCGTCAGGTTATTTCCACTGCTAAGTCCCTGGGGGATGCTCCCACGCGGGTCCAGCTTCCCATTCTCCCTTGTGTAGATAACCATTCTGGATAATTTTTACAACAAGCCTCGATTGTTACACGAGCATGGGTTGGACATGCATATGAGTGGGACTGAACGGGTCGAAATATGGACAGTCACCTTGTGTGCTGACGGTCTTATAAACGTATCCAAAAATATATTACATATTTTTATATAAATATATTTATATAAATATATTAATATAAATATATTCATATCCAGTGCCTGGCTGAAAGAGACGCCTGACCGCAGAAACCCACCTGTCGAACGTAGGCACGAACGTGTCACGACACAATGTTGCCGAAAAGACCGCGGGAGCACCGCCAGGGAATGTTTAAATGTTTCAAAAATGTTTATTCAGGTAAAGTACATACATAGTAGTAGTAGGTATCCGTCAATCCCGTGGGGTTATGGAGTTGTGCCCTGGGTGTCTAGTTGTTGTAGTCTAGTTGGATGCAGCGCCTGCTGTGACTGTGAAGGCCAACCCGAGAATGACAGTCTCGACTGCAGCGAGCGCAGATAAACGCCAAGGCGGGTGCGTCTGACAGTGACCGAGACCTCCTCTGAAGTCTATTTTCCTCCGCCTGCCTCTTCAGTTCATCCTCGAATTGCTGGAGTCCCTTCTGCACTTTATATCTCCAGGCAGATCTGTCCGCAGCTGCTGCCTCCCAAGTGTTGATGTCGATGTTCATCTGCTTGAGGTCGCGTTTGCAGACATCTTTGAAACGCAGCTGAGGTCTTCCGGTAGGTCTCCTTCCTGATGCCAGTTCTCCATACAAGAGGTCCTTCGGTATGCGGCCATCGACCATGCGTGAGACATGTCCCAGCCATCGCATGCGTCTCTGTTTCAGGAGAGTGAACATTGAAGGGACTCCTGTTTTCTCGAGTACAGTGTTGTTGGTGACGTGGTCTTTCCACGTGATGTCAAGGATGCGTCTCAGGTTCCGCATGTGAAAGGTATTAAGCCGTCTCTCCTGGTGAGAGCGCAGGGTCCAGGATTCCGAGCCGTAGAGAAGTGTACTCACCACACATGCCATGTAGACTTGTGCCTTGGTGTGCACTGTCAGTTTGGCATTTTCCCAAACGCGCTTTGTGAGCCTGGCCAGTGTTGTTGCGGCCTTCCCGATACGCCTGTTGAGCTCAGTGTCCAGGGAAAGGGTGTCTGAGATTGTGGAGCCCAGGTACACAAACTCGTGAACTGCCTCCAGCGCATAGTCTGCTATATTTATACAGGGTAGCTCATTGACATCTTGTCCCATCACCTGTGTCTTCTTCAGGCTGATTGTCAGGCCGAATGCAGAACAGGCTGCGGCAAAGTGGTTGAGTAGCTGCTGCAGGCCTTCTGCTGTGTGTGTGGTGATCGCTGCGTCGTCGGCGAAGAGTGACTCCCTGAGGATTCGCATTTGTACTTTTGTCTTTGCTCGGAGTCTGGATAGATTATACAGCTTTCCATCAGATCTTGTACGGAGATAGATGCCTTCTGTCGTTGTTCCAAAAGCATGCTTGACGAGGATCGCGAAGAAGATGCCGAACAGGGTTGGAGCAAGAACACACCCCTGTTTAACACCACTGTTAATGTTGAATGGTTCAGAAGTTGAGCCGTCGAACACAACTGTCCCCTTCATGTCCTTGTGGAACGATTGTATCATGCTGAGTAGGATGGGTGGACAGCCAATTTTGGCCAAGATCTTGAAGAGTCCGTCCCTACTCACGAGGTCGAAGGCCTTTGTAAGGTCAATGAAGGCAATGTACAAGGCTTTTCTCTGCTCCCTGCACTTTTCTTGAAGCTGTCTCAGGGAGAACACCATGTCAGTGGTCGACCTCTCTGCTCGGAAACCACACTGTGACTCGGGGTACACTCTTTCGGCAAGAATCTGAAGCCTGACCAAAACGACCCTAGCGAATAGTTTGCCAACGACGCTGAGGAGGGAGATGCCGCGATAGTTGTTTACATCGCTTCTGTCACCTTTATTTTTGTAGAGAGTGATGATGTTTGCATCTCTCATGTCTTGTGGCACCGAGCCCTCCCTCCAGCACTGGCACAGAAGTTCATGAAGCTCAGATTTAAGTGTTCCACGAGCGCACTTGAGAACTTCAGGCGGAATCCCGTCGTCTCCTGGGGCCTTCCCTGAGGAAAGTGAATCCAGCGCTTTCTCAACTTCTTCCACAGTTGGTTCAAGATCAAGTTCTTCCATGATGGGCAGGCATTCAATTGCATCCAAAGCCTCTACGCTGACCAAGTTCTCTCTGGAGTAGAGTTCGGAGTAATGTTCCACCCAGCGATTCATCTGTTGATCACGGTCTTTAATGATCTCTCCAGTGGCAGACTTTAGAGGAGCCGTCCGGTTTTGTGTAGGGCCTGTTGCCTGTTTGATTCCTTCGTACATGCCTCTTATGTTGCCGACAGTGGCTGCAGTCTGGATGCTGGAACAGAGTCGAAGCCAGTAATCGTTAGCACAACGCCTCGCAGTTTGTTGAACTCTACTGCGGGCAATACGGAGGGCCTGTAGGTTCCTTCTTGAGGGCAGGTTCTTGTAGGATGAGAGAGCTCGTCTCTTTTCCTCTATGAGGGGTAACAGTTCCTCTGCACTGGCCTCGAACCAGTCTGCTGATTTGTTCTGTCTCTTACCGAAGGTGGACATGGCAGTGTTGAAAATAGTGCCCCTGAGATGTAACCACCTCTCACTTGCGCTATCGCAGGGTGGTACAGGAAGGGCATTTACCAGCGCTGCAGTGAATTCCTCCACCTTGTGAAGGTCACGGGTCTTGTTTACGTTAATGCGTGGTCTTCCCTCCTTCTTTGCTCTGTGGATTTTCCGGGGCTGGAACTTTACTCTGCAAACGACGAGAGAGTGGTCGGTGTCGCAATCTGCGCTCTGGAAGCTGCGGGTCAGTTTGACATTTCTCAGATTGTTACGCCCCGTAAGCACCAGGTCGAGTTGGTGCCAATGCTTAGACCTGGGATGTCTCCAGGAAACCTTATGCTGGGGCTTGGTGTCGAAGAAGGAATTGGTGATGCAGAGATCATGACGGCAGCAGAACTCCAGGAGGCGCTGCCCACTCTCATTCATCTTCCCAAATCCAAACTGGCCCAGGCAGGAAGGCCAAGAGCTGTGGTCAGAACCAACTCTTGCATTAAAGTCTCCCAGGAGGAAGACTGGCTCTTGGTGAGGTATGTCTCTGAGAGCTAGGCCAAGGTCATCATAGAACTTGTCCTTCGCTTCGGTAGAGGAGGTCAATGTTGGTGCATAGGCATTGATGAGGCTGACCATTCCTACTGCTGTATGAAGCTGAAGTTTGATGATCCTTGAAGACCCCTCCATAGGCGGTACTATGGACCCTAACAACCTGTTCCTGATGGCAAAACCAACGCCATGCTCCCTTACCTCTTCTTGTGGTTTACCCTGCCAGTAGAAGGTAAAGTCCTTCTCCCGTATGCTGCCAGTTGCCGGCAGACGTGTCTCCTGCAGGGCGACTATGTCCATCTGGAGTCTGCGCAGTTCATTGTTGATCACAGCTGTCTTGCGGGCGTCGTTCACTTCCAGTAGATCTTCCGAGAGACCCGGTGTCATGGTCCTTACATTCCATGTGCCCAGTTTGAGAGCTGGGTGGCTCTGTGTTTGTTTTCTTTTGCCTGGTGCATGAGTTGACGATCCGCTTATTGGATTGTGGCCTAAGCCCCACGCACCCAGTGGAGCAGGCGGACCGTGGCGGGACAGCACCTTATTGGCTGGGGGCTGCCCAGCTTGAGGCGGGCGGTAGCTGTCCTATGAAATCGGATGATTTCTCCCACCGACGGAAGCAACCCCTGGCGCCTTACTCTACGCCAATTGAGTGGTAGGCTTATCACCGGTAACTGTCACTTCCCGTGTTGAGCCATCGCCAAGGCGATGCTGGAGTGTCCTCTCCAGGGCACAGGCCTGGGCAGTAATTATGGAGGATCAGCTGTTGCCCATGCAGCAAATCCACCCTCTCCACGCCACCGATGTGATCCAAGGGAAGGGCAGGCGCCGATACGCTTGGCACCAGTGTCGTCGCAGGAGTTGCCAGAATGTAGCTGTAAACAGCTGCAAACTGCCTTAGGGACTCCGACTCCGGATTTTTCCTCAGGGTTGACTCCCGAAGTCTTTCCCATGAGTGGGTTTAGCCACAAGACAGCAGAGGTTTGAATTCGGGGTTTTCCTTCCCCTAGATGGGCTGCCTTTCCAGGCTAACGAGTCCCATCTGCCCGAAGCAACTGGTTTTAAGGCGCCAGAGACCCGCCTTCGCCCCTTCTCCTGTTGGTAGAAGCAGTTCCGCCAGGCCTAGAGGCTAAGCCACACGTGCAGGCCAGGAGCTGGACTTGGTTGTCAGAGGCTATTTGAGACGCACGCCATCAGGGGCACTTTACAGGCTGTGGGAGCTTATCTCCACAAACCGTACATACATACAAGGTGTGGTCACATATCTGATGAATTTATAGATTAGAGCTAGTACATACAATGCTAAAGCTACTATTACGCAAAGTGTTTCGGGCAGGAAAAACACTAAAGACTAAAACTTAATCACTAATTGACATTAAAGTATAAAATGTGTTGAAAAATATAAAAATAAATAAGAAGCGGACGGAACTGGCGAAAAATAGCAAAAATAAAATTTAGTCGACAAACAACAGTGTTTAAAATAGCAAGAATGGGTTGACATTATAGGGTAAGGTAGGTTTACAAGGGGTTATCTTGGTAGTGCTTATTTTTTATCTTAACTGGTTGAGAGAGGTACAGTCTTTACATGATTGGGAAGGTCATTCCACATTCTGGGTCATTCAGTGAGGGTAAGAAAGGCCAGAGCCACACACGCAGGAGATCAGGTATAGGCGAAAAAGGCGGCCCCACACCCTAAACAGAGGAAAACCCACAGTCTCCCCATAGCTGCAATCCAGAACATCCCAGGAGCTACGGAGCATGGCCAGAGAATGGAGGAAGAGCGAGAGGCAAAGCACCTGAGAAAAAGGACGCAAAACACCAGCACTGGCGTACACTGCCCAGACAAAACAACTCCACGCGCATGTGCAGAACACGCTGGTCCGAACTGCACAACCCGTTCCACTGGAAGACGCCAACCAGAACTACTTTACAAGAAAAGTAGCCAAACGGTATGCAACCTAAGTGAACCGCTAAATAGAAGAAACAGCCCATCACATGGGACAGGAGACAAAAGAGGAGTAAGCAGCGACAACTTAGCCGGCTTACGAAATGAAGACAAGGAACCCCATCGGGAACCCAGCTGGGCTACAAGTAGCCCAAACCAGCATCCCAGACTAGGATTATGCAAAGAAAATGAGCAGCATCGAGACAGAGCACGGAGAGAAAAGACAGCCCAAAAGAACGAGACAAGACCGAAAACCAAGAATAAGCACAGAAAAGGACCAACAAGCCCTAGAAGGGACCAGAGGGAAGCCACACCGAAAGACGACAGACGGTCCAATAATACAGGAAGTAGCAAAAACCTTCTGACCTCTCGAGAACACAGAAGCAGGCACAAGTCATGAAAGCACATAAAGGCACAGCCGCACCCGAGATCAAAAGTCGTGTAGAACCCCAAGAAGAGGGGAACATGATGGAGAAATCCCGTCCCAAGAAAAATGGAAGGAGGGGAATAATGGAGAAAAGCACCCACCTACAGGATGGAATCAACCGACTCAAGGGACAAGGAACCGAGCCCGGGGAGGGGCCGACACCCAAACACTCATACGGCGAGGGGGGAGGAAAAACCCCACTCTGCGTAACCGCAAGCCCCACCTAGGGGGTAGAAAAACCACCACGGGGTTCAATGGCCTAGACCCCCCAAGGCAGCCCCTCCCCAACCTTGGGAACCCACACAGTAGGCCCCGGGGTCGAGGCCCCACCCCCCCAAAACTCGGGCCTCACAAGATAAACCGGGACAGCCGTGGAAAATACTAAGGAAGGGAGCCCTCTGGTAGACTCTTACAACATGGCTGGAGGAACAGGCTCAATTGTCCCCGTTGCTACCCCGGAAGGGGAATTTCCTGAGATCGCCCGCGTCTCAAAACCAACGACCCCGCCCCCCCCCCCCCCCCCGAACCCACAGACGATAAGGATCCGGATGCAGGTTGGAAGGGGGGGACCAGATTAGATCACAACAGGGGATAGACAAGGGGGCATGGAAGAAACCGAAGCAAAAAACACCCCAAGCCTCAACACCAGCCAAAATGGGGGCAGCCTCGGAGATTCCAGGGAGCAACAACCGAGAGCGTGCCACCATCGAAGCTCAACATGCAACCCCCGAGCTGCCTGCACCTACAAAGTCAGTATAAACTGGGGTAACCGAGCCACAACAAGCAACAAAACTCGCAGGACTCTGGGCAGAAGGTGTCACCGACCCCACAGGCAGCAGACGGAGGCAAAAACAGAGAGTCACCCTGAGACAAGGGGTGAGAGCCACCCTCAAACTCGCTGGAAGCGAGGGGGGACTCCGGGTCACATCCATCGGACCCACGTGCCCCCAGGAGTTTCCCAGGTCATGAGCGTTACTATAAGAGGACTCGCGCTCAGGTAAATCCCAGGCAGGGTACTGCTAACCGGCACCCAAAGCTACCAAACAACCTTCTAAGAACTGAACCCCTGGGACGTGTACGCTCACAGGGACTTAGCAGGGGGGACCACTGAAAGTAGGAAGAATACTCAATACACAGGGGACACGGGGGGCAAGAACGAAGGCAGATAAAAACAAAAAAAGAAAAAGAAAAGTCCGCAAGAGGGCAGTGTACCCAAGTGAAACAGAGCTGGCCGCTATGATTTGTGAAAACAAGCTGCGCAGCACCCTGTGTCCCGCCAGTGCAAAACTGCCCTTACCCTAAGGCAAACAAGGTAGACAGAACACCCAAGCACACAAAGGGCGGCGAAAACCAAGCAGTAACAGCCTAGCAAAGGCAGAACTCAAGGGACTTGTGGAAAGTGGCCCCAAGTCCCAAGGGCAGTACTTATAGGGCACCTAGGGAGGGGAAACCCTAGCACATGGAGCCCGAGTACTGGAGAATCCTCCCGGCTCACGCACCATCTAGAAGATAGTCACCACACTCTAGGTACAGTGCTGAACAACCACCGTAGCCGGAGCACATAACATATCATTCTTTAGCATCAGCCGAAGAACTGATGGTGGATAGCAGGCGCGGTAGGTCTGGGGCTCCCCCTTCACTCTCTCAGGGAGGGGGGGGGTGAAGCTGCGCAGACAGCGGCGCGGCGGACGTGTGACGTCATGATCCTATGCTCGTTACTTTTAGGGGAGTTCTATCCACCTGTTCGGCTGTGGTAGCAATTTTCCCCATAATAGGGGTTTGTTTTGGGATGCTTACCTTTCTGGGGTGTCTGACCCAGTCGATGGCAGACATAGAATGTTCCAACCACACGGGGGTTTATATAGGCCATTGTTCCCCATGCCTTTTGAGGGGGCAGGTTCTGGTTCGTGGTCCCCAGTAGGCCCATAGAACTCCATATACACATGACTGATGCCAAAGTCTTGACATTAGCATATCAGCCTGGATAAGCTCCGGGGAGCTGAAGGGCCCCCCAGAAATAAATGGTTTGGTTTCTAAAGCACAACATTAGGGTGACAGTATTCGCATAAGATGACGGTCCTGGAACAACCACAAGAGAAAGGACAACACCATCCGAACCGAAAGAAAAGTACAACGATGAGAGTCAAAAAGAAACGGAAGGACCGCCAGGAAACTCCATACTGCCGCCGAGACGAAACCTCAGGTGGGACACCATCAACAAAGTCACCTGAACACCATACAACTGGTGATAAACTCGAGTCAAAATTACAAAATGCGAAGACTCGAGAAGAGCTAACCAGTCTTATAACAGACAGAGCCGATCTTCTGAAAGAGGCGGAGCGGGGAGAAATCCCCCTGTTCGGACACCGAGCAGCAGAGACCGAAACCAAGGCTGTCAAGAAACCAGAAGGAACGTCCGCCAGGAAACCAGAACCCAAACCCGTGAGCCGGGAAAGAACCGACCCAGGCGAGCAGATATGCCCATCCGGGAGGAGTCCCCTTCCCCCGGGATCCCCAAAAGGACCTAACAGGCCAAGAAACAGATGACAACGAGAAGCCGCCGCTTGCCGAAGATTCGAACCATAGACTGCAAAGAGCAAGATCAATATATGCGACAAAAAAACAAAAAACCAGTTCCCAGGCAGAAGCCAATGAGGAAGCGAGCAACCACGAGCAACACGCAAGACTCGAAGCGAAAAACAGCGACACCGCAACCTGCAGGAGCAGTGCAACCAGCACCAGCAGGGCAGACCGACGCAGAGTAACATAAGAACTACCAGGATGGGTACCACACTAAGGCAAAAATGCACTGTCCAGCAAAGGAACACAAAGAAAAGGTCGTAACAGGCTGTAATCCTAGCTTCCCATGTCCCACAAAAAAGAGCAGTAGGGACAGAAATGTGTGAGTGGAATGGAACTTGTACAGAGTCCAACCTAGCACCAACACAAATATAGCCACTAAGCACATAGTTTAGTTTAGTTCATTTATTATGTACACCCATACCCATCTTGTGGGCGGTAGTGGAAATTAAGGGTTACAGAGGCACATAATGGGTGCAGGACTGAACCCCACAATTCATTTAGCTAAGCAAGATTACAATCTTGATGAGCTAGTTACAAATTCAATATAAGTCGTCACATCAACAATGAGTTCGAGATCGACCACAACTACAGTTTCTAATTAGCAACTGACAAATCTGGAGAGCTAGTGTCACAATTTATATTTTGTCCTGCACACCGTCCCCCCATCCAGCGGGCAGCGGTGGATAGGTTACACTCACTTAGTTACTACATACAGTTAGCAACATAGTTAAGACACAATGTGCAGTACAGAGGTAGGAAAAGCAAGGAAAACGGAATGTACACGATCAAGTAAATATACTGACACTCCAATGTATACATTAGAGTGCAGCCAGGCACTGAACGACGGCCAAGGAAGGAGGCGACCAGAAGCAATGACTGAGTCCAGGAATGAGTGTCCGGAGAGCATTGACTGAGGCAACGAACGAGTGCCCAGCAAGGAAGTAGTATCCAGAAAG
>WNGS01010512.1:0-14413 GCA_020271785.1 Procambarus virginalis
TATCTGCCATCGACCGGGGTCAGGCACCCAGAAAGGAAGGCATGACAAAACAAACCACATGGTAAAAACTAAAACAAAAAAACGAACAGAGAGGTAGAAACTCATACAATCCCAAGGAAACAAGCAAACAAGTAACATCACGCTTTACTGCCACACCGATTGTCCGCGCAGCCCTCCACGCCCCGAGAGTGGGAGGGGGGAGCCCCAGACCTACCGCGCCGGCTGCCTAGCACCAGTTCGTAAGCTAATGTCAACCGAGATAGACGCTTCTCTGGCCTCAGTTTCCTAGGCGGTGTTTGCCTTGTGTGGCGTTCACTGCCATGTGTTGTGTTGTGCGGTGACCAGGAGTACCTCATCAGTGCCGGGGCTGCATGCGCTTAGAGGCTTCCTTCCCTAAGCGCCCTGTGAGTACTGCCCCTGCGTGACAGGGTTATCTTCCCCGGGGCGTTCGGGAACCATTCCCGTAGAGGTATGGCTAGCACATAAAAGAAGACAGCAATGAACACAATGATAAAGTTGTTTGGATTAAGTACATAAAGATTGGGAGATTGGGTAACACTAGATACAGAACAAATTTAAAGCTCAGTGTAGGAAACTATGAAGATGAAATTAGGTACTTTTTGGTTTTGTTTTTAAATGAGGCAAAAGTTGGATAGCTTTTCAATTCACAAGGGAGTGAGTTCCATAGACTAGGTCCCTTAATTTGCATAGAGTGTTTACACAGATAAAGTTTGACCCTGGGGATATCAAAGATATATTTATTTCTGGTGTGGTGATAATGGGTCCTATTACATTCTGTCCAGGGAGAGTTTCAGAGCATGGTTTGCATTTATGAACAGGGTTTTGTAAATGTAGGATAGCAGATTTTTGTTGGGTGATGATGGGCTTAAGGTGGTTTGCAGAGGTAGACCCCCCATGCACAGATACCATAATTAAGATAGGATAGAGTAGTGCATAATATAGTGAGAGAAGAGCAGAGTTAGGAACATAATATCTTATTTTGGAGAGTATACCAACTGTTTTAGAGACTTTCTTAGTTATGTGCTGAAGTTGAGTCTCTTGTCTAGGAATAGGCCAAGAAACTTTCCATCATTTTCATTACTGATGTTAATGTTGTCTATCTGTAGCTGAATTGCATTCGATGATTTGCTTCCATATAAGATGTAGTAGGTCTTTTCTATGTTTAGTGTTAGTTTGTTGGTTGACATCCATAAGTGGACTTTTTTTAATTCATTATTCACAACATTATTGAGTGTATGTAGATTGGGGTCTGAATAGATGAGGGTAGTATCATCAGCAAACAATATAGGTTTAAGAATATTAGAGACATTAGGCAGATCATTGATATATATAAGAAATAGAAGAGGTCCTAAGATGCAGCCCTGTGGCACTCCAACAGTTATTGGTAGAGTGCAAGAAGTTGTATCATTGATGGTTACACATTGGTGTCTGTCACCAAGATAGGATCGGATATAGTCCAGGGCAAGGCCTTGGATTCCATTCCGGGTTCAGTTTAAGTAAGAGGTAGTTGTGATTAACAGTATCAAAGGCTTTTCTTAGGTCAATGAAGAGTCCAATCGGAAAACATAATACCATAATCGGAAATCGGAACCATAATACCATAATCGGAAAACTCATAACATAATAGTCCTGTGGGAACACTGCATTTGTTATGGTTTTCGTTAGCTTTGTATCTTTGAGAACTATTATGTCTGGGTTTTCCTCTAGTAACCATTCTCCAAGTTCATTTGCTTTATTTGTAATTCCATCTATTGGACAGATGGTGTTTTTGCTTTTATTCACTATATACAGGCGCTATATATAAGTATCTACATTCGTGTTCACCATAACGAACCACTAAGTTGGTATGCTGAGTGGCAGTGGCAGTCCGCCACTGGCTGCCACTCCCTCCCTCACCTCACCTGACTTGCCACCATTCTCCACCCACCATACTGTTTTTGCTTTTATATACAGACGTTATATATAAGTATTTACATGTTTTGTTCACCATAACTGTACATCTAAGCTTGTATGGTGAGTAAAGACACAAAGACGTAGGACTTCACACAGTCAGCTGATTGCTGCCACCCTCAAGGCCAGACGCACTAATATTTCTCCTACAACAATACTGTTTGTAGTGTTATTACGCTATATACACACATTATATATAAATATCTACCTGTTTTATTCACCATACTTGTACAAGTAAACTGGTATGGTGCCCAAAGACCATCGTGGTCACTGGTAAACAACATGATAAATCGTGCAGACGACGCCACTGCACTCACCAAAATGGCGGCTCCCAACCTACTCCTCTTGCTGTTTATACCCTCTATACACACGTTATATATAAGTATCTACATTTGTGTTCACCATAGTGAACCACTAAGCTGGTATGGTGAGTGCAGTCAATAAAAGGTGGCCACACACAGTCAGAAGACATCACCACCACCCTCCCTCCCACAGCATTACTCCTCCCTCCATGGCGCACAGCGCTAAATATCACCACAATCCTGCTATTATCAGAACCCTGGTCAGTTTTATCACAGTCAGGGGTCTTCTGTAATAATATCATCGCTACATATGTGCATGAACATGTATATTATGGCATTTTCAGGCGATGCTGTGGTCACAAGCTGAACAGCAGTGCTGTGAGCTCATGCTGCATTCATCAGGCTTGGTAGCTCACTCAATACTGAGGCCCCAAACACCCGGGAGTTTGGCCCAGGATTTAAAAAAAAAAATGGCGTCTGTTTACAAGAGCCCTGATGAAGGTGTGGTGAACCCGTGTATCCGCGGGCTGTTTTAATAATAAATAAATAAATACAGGCATACCTCAGTTTAAGAGTTTAATTGGTTCCTGGAGATGCCTCGTATTCCGAAAACTCGTATTCTGAAGCTAATTTCCCCATAAGAAATAATGGGAAATGAATTAATCCGTTCCTGACTACCCCAAAAACCCCATATCAAACTAAATTTTTATACCTAATTCATCTAAATAAACCTACAAAACTATGTTCAAGTTATTACTTACCTTGCTGTTGAATGCTGTAGGCGTATGGAAGATGGTGAGGAGGGGGGAGGAGGAGAGGAGTTACTGTTTGGAAGGGGAGTCCCCTTCCATTATCACATCAGGCAGTGAGGACCTTTCTGGTGTGCTCTCCCTGGCACGTTATATCTGAGTACCACTAGGTCCTGGTTGAGGCTCACTGCTCGATTTTCTCACCACAAATCTGTCCATGGAAGCTTGCTTTTCCCTTCTTCGCAAGCTGTCTCTGTAGTAAGGCATCACATTGTCATTGAAAAGATTAAGGCAACAGCCTACTACAGCTTTCTCTGGGTGAGTCTTTTCAACAATTGTTTGAATCTCTTTCCACATCTGACACACCTTCTTAATTACTGCAGAAGGGACATTCGCTACTGCCTCATCCTCCTCCACTGAAGAATCATCAGCTGCGTTGTCTCGCTGTTCCTGTTGAAGGGCTTGGAGTTCTTCGGTGGTCAGTTCTTCGTTGTGTTCTTCCACCAACTCCTCCACATCATCACCATCCAATTCCAAGCCCATTTGCTGGCCTAGAGTAACAATTTCCTCAACAATAGGTGCATCATTTATAGGCTCAAACCCTCAAAGTCTAGTTCTCTCACACATTCAGGCCACAATTTTCTCCAGCCAGAGATCAAGGTTCTTTGAGTCACTTCTTGCCAGGCTTTGTCAACGAGTTTTAAAGCACTACAAATGTTAAAATGGTGTTTCCAGAACTCTTTGAGGGTGAGGTTTGTGGCTTCAGTCACTTCAAAACATTTTCAGAAAAGTGCCCTTTCATAAAGTTTCTTAAAATTCGCTATGATTTTCTGGTCCATAGGCTGAATTAGAGGAGTGGTGTTAGGAGGAAGGAATTTAACTGTGAGGAATTTATTGTATCTGGGCAACAAATCATCTTCCAAGCCTCGAGGATGAGCAGGAGCATTGTCGAGAAGAAGCACGGCCTTGAGTGGCAAATGTTTCTCCTGCAGATATTTTTCTATGGTAGGGCACAGCACTTCATTCACCCACTCCGAAAAAATAAGCCTAGTCACCCATGCTTTTTTATTAGACTTCTACATCGCACACATTTGAGTTTTCTGCACTTTATACTGTTTGAAAACCCTTGGATTTTCAGAATGATACACTAGCAAGGGTTTAATTTTCAAATCGCCACTCGCATTTGAACACAGCACAAGCGTAAACCTATCTTTCATAGGCTTGTGTCCGGGCAAGGATTTTTCCTCCTTGGTAATGTATGTCCTCTTAGGCAATCTTTTCCAAAACAGTCCTGTTTCATCACAATTAAACACTTGTTGCGGTAGGTATCCCTCAGCGTCTGCAAACTCTTTAAATTCCCCAATAAATCGTCCAGCGGCTGGTTTGTCTGAGCTGGATGCCTCCCCATGTCTCGCAGCACTATGGATACCACTTCTCCATCTAAATTTTTCAAACCAGCCCCTGCTTGCCTTAAACTCTTTCGTATCTGCATCATTCGTTGCAGGGGTTTTCTTTAGAAGGTCTTCGTGCAATACCCTGGCTTTCTCACAAATAATGGCCTCCGAAACACTATCTCCCCTTAACTCCTTGTCGTGTATCCAAATTAATAACAACTTTTCCACTTCTTCAAGTATTTGTGGTCTTTGTTTCGTTATTGTTCTTACTCCTTTTGCCACTTTAGCACTCATAATCTCATTTTTCTTCTAAAGTATAGTGCATATTGTTGATGTGGCTTTGTTGTACTGCCTACAAATTTCAACAACACGTGTACCGTTCTCATGCTTCCGAATGATCTCTTGTTTCTCCTCTATTGTCATCCTCACATCGGCTTTCTGGCCTTTATCCTTACCACTGGCTTTCTTGGGACCCATGGTGAGATATATAATAACAAATTGTATAGTCAAATCACCAAAAATCCAACAAAACACTGAAAATCCGCGAGAAGAATTAATGCGAGGTAGTCACTGAGCGCGAGACAATGGTAAACTGAGGGGCAGAGGGGTGGAGGGGCGACGATCGCCGAACCACCACGCGCTAGGTCGGCCTGTACGCGTATCAACAAACTCGCGTCCTGAGGTAACCCTCGCGTTCCGAGACATATTTTCCGAGGAAATCCTGCTCGTCTTCCGAAAAACTCGCATACAGGGACACTCGCATTCCGAGGTACCACTGTATGTTTATTCAGGTAAGGTACATACATAAAAGTGATTTTACATAATTTGATCGGCTTATAGATAGAGCTAGTACATACAATGCCTAAAGCCACTATTACGCAATACGTTTCGGGCAGGAAAAACATTAATATCTAAAACTTAATACTAATTGAGTATAAAGAACAAAATGTGTTGAGAACAAACACAAATAAAGATAAAAAAGGGGGAACATGACTGAGAAAGCAGCACAATACAATAGGTCAACAAACAGCATTGATTAAAAAAAAAAAAGATAACAGACATAGGTTGACAATAGAGGGGTAAGGTAGGTTACAGGGAATTTATTAGGTAGTGTTTCGTTTTTATCTTAAACTGGTTGAGAGAGGTACAGTCTTTAACATGGTTGGGAAGGTCATTCCACATTCTGGGTCCCTTGATCTGTAGATCATTTCTAGTTTGATTAAATCGTACTCTTGGAATATCAAAACTGTATTTATTTCTGGTGTGGTGCTCATGGGTTCTGTTACAACCTTCATGAAGCTTTTGAGTCAGGATTGGCATTACAGTTCAGCGTTTTATATATGTATAATACACATGAGAGAATGTGCAGTGACTTAATATCTAACATATTTAGAGATTTGAGTAGGGGTACCGAGTGATGTCTGGGCCAGTTGGATATTGTCCTAATAGCAGCTTTGTGTTGAGTAATTAGAGGACGTAAATGATTTTGGGTAGTAGAACCCCAAGCACAAATACCATAGTTGAGGTATGGATAGATGAGGAGTAATAGAGAGTAACCAGGGCAGGGCGGGTACATAATATCTGATCTTAGAAAGAATGCCAACAGTTTTTGAAACTTTTTTTTATATATTTAGAATGTGTCCCTGGAATTCAGCTTGTGATCAATGAGAACGCCAAGGAATTTTCCATCTAATTTGTTACAAATTTGGGTATTGTTTATTTGAGATTTATTTGATTAGAGGATTTATTGCCAAACAGCATATAGAAGTTTTGTCAATGTTAAGGGGGAGTTTGTTGGCAGTTAGCCAAAGATGGACTTTATTTAGCTCAGTATTTACTGTGGCATTTAGAGCAAGGGGGTCAGGACTGGAGTAAATGAAGGTTGTGTCGTCAGCAAAAGAATTGGTTTGAGGTGTTGGGAGGCATTTGGAAGGTCATTAATGTAGATGAGAAAGAGGAGAGGGCCAAGTATGCTGCCCTGAGGAACACCAATGTTGATGGGTAGGGTGGGAGAAATTGAATTATTCACAGAAACATACTGGAGCCTGTTAGTAGGTAAGATTTGAGGTATTGCAGGGAGTGTCCTCTCGCTCCATAATGATGTAATTTAAAAGAAGGTTTTGGTTTGACAGTGTCAAAAGCCTTACGCAGGTCCACAAATACCCCACAGGGAACTCATTTTTATCAAGAGCTGCATGAATTAAGTTAATCATACTAATAAGTGCATCGTTTGTGCTTTTTTTGGTCTGAAGCCATATTGGCAAGAGCTAAGTATATTGTGTTTGGCCAGCTAAGAGTAAAATTGCTTGTAGATTAGTTTTTCAAAAATTTTTGATAAGTTAGGCAATTGTATATAGGTCTGTAGTTGTTAACATCTGTGAGATCACCACATTTGTGGACAGGGGTTACTCTCGCTTTTTTTAGAATATCTGGAAGGTTTGGAGTTCAAGTGATTTGTTGAGAAATCAATGCAATTGCAGGGGCTAAGGATCTGGAGGCTTTTTTGTCTTCTTGCGCAGTACTCCAACTCCAAAATCTTGCGCAGTACTCCAACTCCAAAATCTTGCGCAGTACTCCAACTCCAAAATCTTGCGCAGTACTCCAATCCAAAATCTTTGCAGTACTCCAACGTCATATGACGTGATGCGCATTTAAGATTTAGCAAAGTTAGTTTTGACTGCCAGCTGCTGAAGCCTTACTGGTTGAAGGCACTTGGGTTGCCTGTGAGGCCTCACTGGTTGAAGGCACTTGGCTTGCCTGTGAGGCCTCACTGGTTGAAGGCGCTTTGCTTGCCTGTGAGGCCTCACTGGTTGAAGGCACTTGGCTTGCCTGTGAGGCCTCACTGGTTGAAGGCGCTTGGCTTGCCTGTGAGGCCTCACTGGTTGAAGGCGCTTGGCTTGCCTGTGAGGCCTCACTGGTTGAAGGCGCTTGCTTGCCTGTGATGCCTCACTGGTTGAAGGCACTTGGCTTGCCTGTGATGCCTCACTGGTTGAAGGCTCTTGGCTTGCCTGTGGGCCTCACTGGTTGAAGGCGCTTGGCTTGCCTGTGAGGCCTCACTGGTTGAAGGCTCTTGGCTTGCCTGTGATGCCTCACTGGTTGAAGGCTCTTGGCTTGCCTGTGATGCCTCACTGGTTGAAGGCTCTTCTTGGCTTCCTGTGAGGCCTCACTGGTTGAAGGCGCTTGGCTTGCCTGTGATGCCTCACTGGTTGAAGGCTCTTGGCTTGCCTGTGATGCCTCACTGGTTGAAGGCACTTGGCTTGCCTGTGAGGCCTCACTGGTTGAAGGCTCTTGGCTTGCCTGTGATGCCTCACTGGTTGAAGGCTCTTGCTTGCCTGTGAGGCCTCACTGGTTGAAGGCTCTTGGCTTGCCTGTGATGCCTCACTGGTTGAAGGCACTTGGCTTGCCTGTGAGCCTCACTGGTTGAAGGCTCTTGGCTTGCCTGTGATGCCTCACTGGTTGAAGGCTCTTGGCTTGCCTGTGATGCCTCACTGGTTGAAGGCTCTTGGGTTGTCTGTGATGCCTCACTGGTTGAAGGCTCTTGGCTTGCCTGTGAGGCCTCACTGGTTGAAGGCTCTTGGCTTGTCTGTGATGCCTCACTGGTTGAAGGCTCTTGCTTGCCTGTGAGCCTCACTGGTTGAAGGCACTTGGGTTGTCTGTGATGCCTCACTGGTTGAAGGCTCTTGGCTTGCTGTGAGGCCTCACTGGTTGAAGGCTCTTGGCTTGTCTGTGATGCCTCACTGGTTGAAGGCTCTTGGCTTGCCTGTGAGGCCTCACTGGTTGAAGGCTCTTGGCTTGCCTGTGAGGCCTCACTGGTTGAAGGCTCTTGGCTTGCCTGTGATGCCTCACTGGTTGAAGGCTCTTGGGTTGCCTGTGATGCCTCACTGGTTGAAGGCTCTTGGCTTGCCTGTGAGCCTCACTGGTTGAAGGCTCTTGGCTTGCCTGTGATGCCTCACTGGTTGAAGGCTCTTGGGTTGCTGTGATGCCTCACTGGTTGAAGGCTCTTGGCTTGCCTGTGATGCCTCACTGGTTGAAGGCTCTTGGCTTGCCTGTGATGCCTCACTGGTTGAAGGCTCTTGGTTGTCTGTGAGGCCTCACTGGTTGAAGGCTCTTGGGTTGTCTGTGAGGCCTCACTGGTTGAAGGCTCTTGGCTTGCCTGTGATGCCTCACTGGTTGAAGGCTCTTGGGTTGTCTGTGATGCCTCACTGGTTGAAGGCTCTTGGGTTGCCTGTGAGGCCTCACTGGTTGAAGGCTCTTGGCTTGCCTGTGATGCCTCACTGGTTGAAGGCTCTTGGGTTGTCTGTGATGCCTCACTGGTTGAAGGCACTTGGTTGTCTGTGATGCCTCACTGGTTGAAGGCTCTTGGCTTGTCTGTGATGCCTCACTGGTTGAAGGCTCTTGGCTTGCCTGTGAGGCCTCACTGGTTGAAGGCTCTAGGGTTGCCTGTGAGGCCTCACTGGTAGAAGGCGCTGGGCTTGCCTGTGATATCTCACTGGTTGAAGGCGCTTGGCTTGATTTTCGTACCATTTAAGAATCAAGTGCAGCTTGCCTTCTGTGATCATTGGCCAGTTGTATGATCAGCTCTTTGGTTCGCCTCAGGTACTGATACATGTTTCCAACTTCTGGATGAGCACAATTGGATGAAAAATTTACTAATCCGTCAACATAGGTCATGAGTATACTGTATTCGTGGTCATTGGTGTTGGTTCTTGACTGTCTTTTTCATCCTCCTCATCTTCATTGACCTCTCCAGTCACAGACTGGGGAATCTCGTCTTCACTCATCACACCATATCCTGGGTCATTGGTATCTTTTTCAAGTCAATCAACCACATCTTGCCTTTCTAAGTTTTTGCTGGCATTTCTGAACATTCCATGGATTTCATCTGTAAATCCTTTAAAATCCATTTTTTGATCCTCCTCATTTCTGACCGTAAACATGAGGAGTTTTTTCCAGGAATTCTTCAGAGTTGATTTCTTTACGTCACTCCACACCTTGGCCCAGTTATAGATGACTTCCTTGATTGTATAGTTCTTCAAATTCTCAAGTTTTTTTTTTAGCCCTGTTATCCACACCGAGTTCAACATCTTCCGGAAGAGGCAAAACCACCAAAACTTTGTTGAGCATCTTTTTGGTGTACAACCTCTTCGTGGCACAGATAACTCCCTGATCCATAGGCTGAATGAGAGAGGTTGTGTTAGGAGGAAGTGCCATACACATTATCTTGCCATCATGTGAGGTTAACTTGTCAATTCTGAGGTGGGCAGGCGCATTATCAAGCAGCAGGAAAGCCTGAACTTCACTTGCCCTTACTTTGAGTTTCTTAACTTGATAGTCACAAACTTCCCTGCAGAATACATTATGAAACCATGGAAGAAAGATCTCCTATGTAAATCATGCATTCTTTGAGTTATAATATTTCACTGCTTGCTTGTCCAAGCAATATTGCAAGGCTGTTGGTTTCTTTGATTTGCCAAGAATTCAACACGTAATTCTGTCTGTGCCGTCGGCATTCGCACACATCATGGCTGACAGCCTGTCTTTGTTAACCTTACGTCCTGGCACACAACCCTCACTCCTCATAGCCAGAGTTTTTTTCTGGTAAACTCCTCCAATACAGCTCAGTTTCATCTGCATTATAAATTTGATAAGAATATAAATTATTTGCCAAAATGTATATTCTTAATTTATGTTTAAATGGTTCTACACTGCTTGTATCTGCACTAATTTTTTCACCGCCAATTTTCCTCTTCACAATATTGTGCCTCCCTTTGAACCTTGCAACCCACCCTTCACTAGCTTGGAAATCCTCTATTCCAAAGCTTGCTGCAAACCTGGTTGCAGCATTTTGTATTTCTGGTCCGTGAATTGTCATGCCAGCTGTGTGGTGCTGAGCAAACCATTTATACACAGCCTCATCCAACTGTACATGCGTAGAATTTTTCAAAGTCCTTCTACCACACCCTCTGCTAGTGCTTGCACCTTCACTCTCACTGGTTGAAATCTATTTCAGATATTTCACTTTTTGTTTCCTTATATCAGAAACAGTACTAGTGCCTATATTAAATTCCTTGGCATCACTTGATGTCGATTGGCCATTTTCACAAAGTTGTATAACACTTAACTTGTTCTTAATTGTTAGGACAACTTTCTTCTTCTTAACACCTCCAGAATGATTGATGCTGCTACCAGACATAGTCTTGGCCAAAAATGTTCAAAGTTACACTGAAAATAAAAAAGTTATTTAAAAAAATATTTCACTAATGGCGAGGCACTGTAGTATAACACTAGGGACGAGAGCACATGACTTCACCAGGCCTGTGCTGCCCTGCCCTGCTTGGGGCAGGGTGGCACGTTACATAAGCCGCCAGGAGGAAAAAAAAAATCACAAAATTTTTTAAGGCAACTTCAGCCTGTGTAAATTGCTTTTAGGAAACTTGTTTAGTATTTTTTATTACATAATTATTAGTATTTCTTTTGTTTTTAGCTATGATGAACTGTTCTAAAATTAATGGTAATTACTATATCAAAGTGTATAGGCCACTCCACATCCCCCTTATCCCTCAGGTGGACCCTCCCAACGCTCTTCTCTCTCTGCCGACACCATGCACCTCGAGCCACAGCCGTACGGGATTAATATGGTACAGCCCGCGGCCTGGCTTTCGTATCCAGACAATTCACTGCTTGTCCGGCTGACTGTCAGGATATTGCAACATCGGCAGCAAGTTAACCGGCCCAGATTTTTTATCCGGTCAATCACCTGATTTTCCAGCTCCCATGGACATTTTGGCCGGATATTGAGATAACTTTATCCGGTCACGAATCTGGCCGTATAAGGGTGTTTTCCAGATATTTGAATCCCGGATAATCTAATGTACAGTATCTACATTTGTGTTCACCATAGCGAACCACTAAGCTTGTATGATGATGGCAAACAGTAACTGGTGGCCACGCACAACTGATGTTCCCTCCCTCCCTCAATGGTTCAAGGCCAGATTCATTAACATTTCTCCTTCAAGTATGCTGTTTATGATGTTATTACACTATATACACACATTATATGTAAGTATCTACATGTTTTGTTCACCATAACTGTTCAACTGAGCTGGTATAGTGCCCAAAGAGCATAGTGGCCACCCTTACACAGCATGACAAGTCATGTAGATGTTGCAACCTCCCTCACCAAAATGGCTTCTCTCAACTTTCCTTTTGATGTTATTACACTGTATATACACATTATATATAAGTATCTACATGTTGACCAGACCACACACTAGAAGGTGAAGGGACGACCACGTTTCGGTCCGTCCTGGACCATTCTCAAGTCGATTGGTCCAGGACGGACCGAAATGTCGTCGTCCCTTCACCTTCTAGTGTGTGGTCTGGTCAACATACTTTAGCCATGTTATTGTGACTCATCGCCTAAGTATCTACATTTTTGTTCACCATAACGCACCACTAAGTTGGCATGCAGTCAAACAGCAGTAAGGATTAGCCACCACACACCAGTCAGCCCACCACTGGCTGCCACTCCCTCCCTCACCTTATCTTGCTCACCAACATTCTCCTCTCACCATACTGTTTTTGCTTTTATTCACTATATACAGACGTTATATATAAGTATCTGCATGTTTTGTTCACCATAGCGAACCACTGAGCTGGCATAGTAAGTGCAGACAGCAACAGGTGGCCACACCTGTTGAAAGTGAATAAGAAAATTCACTTTCGCAAACAGAGTGGTAGACTGTTGGAACAAGTAAGGTGAGAAGGTGGTGGAGGCCAAGACCGTCAGTAGTTTCAAAGCGTTATATGACAAAGAGTGCTGGGAAGACGGGACACCTCGAGCGTAGCTATCATCCTGTAACTACACTTAGGTAATTCGGCAGACGACGCTACAGCCCTCCCACCCTCAACATTACTCCTCCCATAGCACAGCGCAAATTATAACAGCAATCCTGCTATTATCAGAATCCTAGTCATCTATAATCACAGTCAGGGATCTTCTGTAATACTATCATTGCTAAATAATATCAGTTACATATATTTTTGGCATTTTTAGGCGATAGTGTGGTCACAAGCTGAATAGCTCATGCTGCGTGTGCCAGCCTTGGTGGTTCACTCAGTACTGAGGCCCTCACACCTGGGAATGTTATCCACAATTTTTTTTTAAATGGCGTCTGTTTGCAAGAGCCCTGAGGAAGGTGATGTGAACCCCGTGTATCCGCGGGCCGTTTAAATCTTGCATAGTACTCCAAAACTACATTTGCAGTGATGAACACTTTTGCATAAATTACTGAAAACATCACTTTTGAGTAACTGAAGTTTTGGGCAGTTTAAGGATTAATATATGTTACTTTCATCAATGTCCCAAAAAAAGTTTTTAGGAGATTTTTTTTTTTTTTTTTAAGATTTTAGTTTTATCTGTGGGGAGCCCCTATGGCTCCCTGGAGCTTATCGGGTTAATGTACTTTATATTAGACTGGGACATTAGCTATTGAATTCAGACCTACCAGGGACCACCGCCAGAACCTGGCCCCTTCAGAGAGGTTTCAGGGAGCAATGGCCCTGGAAAACCCCCCTGTGGTTGGGGGTTTTCCTTATCTGCCATTGACCGGGGTTAGGCACCCAGAAAGGTAGGCATAACAAAACAAACCCCACAGGGTAAGAAGCTAAAACAAAAAACGAACAGAGAGGTAGAAACTCCCTACAATCCCAAGGAAACAAGCAAACAAGCAAACATCACACTTTACTACTGCGCTGCTCGTCCACGCAGCCCTCCCCTCCCCGAGAAGGGGAGGGGTGGGCCCCGGAACTTATGGCGCCGGCTGCCTAGCACTCCAGTTCGTAAGCTAATGTTAACTGGGACAGACGCTTCTCTGACCTCAGTTTCCTGGGCGGTATTTGCCTTTATGGTGTTCTCTGCTTTCTTGTTGTGGTGTGTGGTGGGCAGGAGTACCTTATCAGTGCCAGGGCTGCATGCGCTTAGGGGCCTCCTTCCTTAAGGGCCATGTGAGTACTGCCCCTGTGTGTCATGGTTATCTTCCCTGGGGCATTCTGGAACCATTCCTGTAGAGGTTCTTGCTGCTCGGCATTTGCCTCCCCCTTGGGGCCAGCTGGAGCTTGGAGCCCTTGTTTGGCCTTGGTTAGGGAGTTGTGTTGTGCTGGTTAGGGCATCAAGATGTTGCGAAACCTGCCACCTAGGCAGCGAACGGTTTCTGTTGCCTCTGGGGACGGTGTACTTTTGCTGGGTTTTTCTTTTGTTTAGTTTTTTTGTTTGCCTGGTGGGGGTCTGCCTCGTGGGACTATAGTTCTCCTAATACTGTTTTGGTGGCCCTCTGCTAGGCCCCCATGCTTGTACATGTGGCAGGTGTTTCAGTGTTGTCATCTACCCCTTGTTAGTTTGGGTGTTTAACTGGTTAGCAACACCTTGCCCGGGTTTCCTGTAGTTGTTACCCTACGGGCCCTGGAAAACCCTGTCGGGGCTCGGTGGACCCATTGATGCGTCTCCCAAGTTCCAGCCTGCCTTGTGCGGGTTTGAAGGTTGCTGTGTGCCCTTGTCTCAGGGTGACAGTCACTTGTTTTGCCTCTGTAATGCTGCCTGTTGAGTCAACGACACCCTTGACCCAGCGTCTTGCGAGTCGTGTTCTCTGCTTGTGCTCCAGTTTTACTCTGATGTTGTTGCTGTTAGGGTACAGGCAGCATCCGCGTTGCGTGTTAGGTTTAGGTTACTGCAACGCGCTAGGTTGGTTTCACACCCGGATGCCCCGAGGCTGTCCCGCTTTGGTTTTAGGGACCTGGACCTGCGCGCGTTAGTTGCTTCGACTTTGGCTCTTTCCACACTCCCTGGTCCTTCCCCTGTTGTTCATCCTGCACCTCCCCCCTGTATCCGGTTCCCAAGCGTCTGAGGGTTTCGGATTCGGCACAGGGTTTAGTTAGTAATGAGACTCGGGCAGCATCGGTGACTACCTTATTCGGGTCGGAGACGTAGGCATTTGAGCCG
>WNGS01010514.1:0-20342 GCA_020271785.1 Procambarus virginalis
GGCTGGCCCACGCAAAAGGTGAACTCGCCGGTGTTTTCCCAGTACGGCTGGACAAAGTACTGGGTAATGGAGGACACACTGGGATATGGCAAACACTGCATGTGAGCGCCCGGTGTCCAGAGTGAAAGAGATACCGAAGTGTAGTAATAATTGTGTCCATAAGAGTAGTAATATTATATTTATTATAAGTTAAGGGTAAATATATTGGTGAAGGGAACAGTGTTTCTGTTACCCCCCCCCCTTATTTATTTCATTGCACTTTTTGAAAGCGTACTACCGACTTGGGGTCGGATACAACACATAAGGTTCACCCATAAAGAACCCGGTAACTGGTCCATAGTGACCGTAACAAGACTCAAACTGGTCTATGAATAATTTCGGTCTTTCAATGAGCTCTGTTATATTTCCGTCTTCAACTGGTCTCTTAATAATTTTCGGTCTTTTGCAAGTGAAACAGCAGTAAATGGATATAAAAACTAAAAGTTACTGATAAGATGTGTATTTTCCTTGACAAAACTTCTATAACAATATTCTCTGAAAATGGTCTTTTTACAAATTTTGGTCTTAAACTCTTAAATAAACTTCTATGATTATATGAACTCTCAAATATATTAATAAAACTGAACTCTAAAAATTTTTGAATTTCCCTTATATGAAAACTTTAACTATAAATGAGTGATTGGCAAAATTTACCTGGAACCCCTCCAGCGTATCAACAAATAGCCCAAAAATTTCTATTTGTCAATACGCTGTACGCCCTACTACTTCCCAGCTGGCCGCGGACACCCACCTGCTCCAGCTGGCCGCGGACCGGAAGAGGCTTCGACCTGTCAAAGACGCCGATGTTGTCCAGCCCGAGGAAGCCGCCTCCAAACACGTTCTTCCCGCTGGGGTCCTTCCTGTTCACCCACCTGTGTACACACACACCTGTTACTACTGTGTACACACACACCTGTTACTACTGCTTACACACGCACACCTGTTACTGCTGTGTACACACACACACCTGTTACTGCTGTGTACACACACACCTGTTACTGCTGTGTACACACGCCTGTTACTGTTGAATATACACACACCTGTTACTGCTGAATATACACACACCTGTTACTGCTTCATATACACACACCTGTTACTGCTGTATACACACACACTTGTTACTGTTGAATATACACACACCTGTTACTGCTGAATATACACACACCTGTTACTGCTGTATACACACACACACCTGTTACTGCTGTATACACACACACCTGTTACTGCTGTATACACACACCACACACACACCTGTTACTGCTGTATATACACACACCTGTTACTGCTGCTTACACACACACACCTGTTACTGTTTAATATACACACACCAGTTACTGCTTTATATACACACACCTGTTAATGCTGTTTACACACACACCTGTTACTGCTGTATACACACACACCTGTTACTGCTGTGTACACACACACCTGTTACTGCTGTGTACACACACACCTGTTACTGCTGTATACACACACACACCTGTTACTGCTGTATACACACACACAGCTGTTACTGCTGTATACACACACACCTGTTACTGCTGTGTACACACAAACCTGTTACTGCTGTGTACACACACACACCTGTTACTGCTGTATACACACACACCTCCCAGCAAACACACAGCGAAAATACGACGTTGGTACAACGTTCGAACAAGTTTTAATACCTCCTAACCAGTTATAACAACCAATATAGCAAGTTGTAACAACGTTCTAATACGTCATAAACACGTTAAGCCAAGATGTAACAACTTTATTACAAGTTGTTACAAGCGGTAAATAGAGAGTTTCGGTTTGTGTTTCCAGGGCTGTTACTGCTGCTTACACACACCTGTTACTGCTGCTTACACACACACACACACACCTGTTACTGCTGTATACACACACACACCTGTTACTGCTGTATACACACACACACCTGTTACTGCTGTATACACACACACACCTGTTACTGCTGCTTACACACACACCTGTTACTGCTGTATGAACACACACCTGTTACTGCTGCTTACACACACACACACCTGTTACTGCTGTATACACACACACACACACACACACACCTGTTACCACTGTATATACACACACCTGTTACTAGTGTACACACACACACACCTGTTACTCCTGTACACACACACACACACACACACACCTTTTACTGCTGTATACAAACACACACCTGTTACTGCTGTGTACACACCTGTTACTGCTGTGTACACACACACACACACCTGTTACTGTTGTATATACACACACCTGTTAATGCTGTTTACACACACACCTGTTACTGCTGTATACACACACACCTGTTACTGCTGTATATACACACACCTGTTACTGCTGTATATACACACACCTGTTACTGCTGTATATACACACACCTGTTACTGCTGTATATACACACACCTGTTACTGCTGTATATACACACACCTGTTACTGCTGTATACACACACACCTGTTACTGCTGTGTACACACACACCTGTTACTGCTGTATACACACACACAATGTTACTGCTGTATAGACATACACCTGTTACTGCTGTTTACACACACACCTGTTACTGCTGAATATACACACACCTGTTACTGCTGAATATACACACACCTGTTATTGCTGTACACTCACACAACTGTTACTTCTATATATACACACACCTGTTATTGCTGTTTACACACACACCTGTTACTGCTGTGTTCACACACACCTGTTAGTGCTGTATACACACACACACCTGTTACTGCTGTACACACACACACCTGTTACTGCTTTACACACACACACCTGTTACTGCTTTACACACACACCTGTTACTGCTGTACACACACACACCTGTTACTGCTGTACACACACACACACACACACACACACACACCTGTTACTGCTGTATACAGACACACCTGTTACTGCTGTACACACACACACCTGTTACTGCTGTTCACACACACACCTGTTACTGTTGTATACACACACACACCTGTTACTGCTGTACACACACACACCTGTTACTGCTGTATACACACACACCTGTTACTGCTGTACACACACACACACCTGTTACTGTTGTATACACACACACCTGTTACTGCTGTATATACACACACCTGTTACTGCTTTATACATACACACACCTATTACTGCTTTATACATACACCTGTTACTGCTGTATACACACACACACCTGTTACTGCTGTATACACACACACACCTGTTACTGCTGTATACACACACACACCTGTTACTGCTGTATACACACACACCTGTTACTGCTGTACACACACACACCTGTTACTGCTGTACACACACACACCTGTTACTGCTGTATACACACACACACACACATCTGTTACTGCTGTATACACACACACCTGTTACTGCTGTATACACACACACCTGTTACTGCTGTTTACACACACACCTGTTACTGCTGTACACACACACACACCTGTTACTGCTGTACACACACACACCTGTTACTGCTGTGTACACACACATCTGTTACTGCTGTATACACACACATCTGTTACTGCTGTATACACACACACCTGTTACTGCTGTTTACACACACACCTGTTACTGCTGTATACACACACACACCTGTTACTGCTGTATACACACACACTTGTTACTGCTGTATACACACACACCTGTTACTGCTGTATACACACACACCTGTTACTGCTGATTTCACACACACCTGTTACTGCTGTATGCACACACACACCTGTTACTGCTGTATACACACACACCTGTTACTGCTGTATACACACACACCTGTTACTGCTGTATACACACACACCTGTTACTGCTGTGTACACACACACACACCTGTTACTGCTGTATACACACACACACACACACCTGTTACTGCTGTATAGACACACACGTGTAACTGCTGTTTACACACACACCTGTTACTGCTGAATATACACACACCTGTTACTGCTGAATATACACACACCTGTTACTGCTGTACACACACACAACTGTTACTTCTATATATACACACACCTGTTATTGCTGTTTACACACACACCTGTTACTGCTGTGTTCACACACACCTGTTACTGCTGTATACACACACACACACCTGTTACTGCTGTATACACACACACCTGTTACTGCTGTACACACACACACACCTGTTACTGCTGTACACACACACACACACCTGTTACTGCTGTACACACACACACCTGTTACTGCTGTACACACACACACCTGTTACTGCTGTACACACACACACCTGTTACTGCTGTACACACACACACACCTGTTACTGCTGTACACACACACACCTGTTACTGCTGTACACACACACACCTGTTACTGCTGTATATACACACACCTGTTACTGCTGTACAGACACACACCTGTTACTGCTGTACACACACACCTGTTACTGTTGTATACACACACACCTGTTACTGCTGTACACACACACCTGTTACTGCTGTATACACACACACCTGTTACTGCTGTATACACACACCTGTTACTGCTGTATACACACACCTGTTACTGCTGTATACACACACACCTGTTACTGCTGTATACACACACACACCTGTTACTGCTTTATACATACACACACACCTGTTACTGCTTTATACATACACACACACACCTGTTACTGCTGTGTACACACACACCAAAGAGCCAATGCTCAGCCCCCGCAAGCACAATTAGGTAAGTAGGTACTACACACCTTTTACTGTTGTATACATACACACACCACCTGTTCTGCTCTGTATACACCCACATCTGTTACTGCTGGCAACTTACATATACACACCTGTTACTACTGGCCTCTTTTATATATACCACACCTGTTACTACTGCCTCTTATATATGTACACCCTGTTACTACTGGCCTCTTATATATACACATCTGTTACTACTGGCCTCTTATATATACACACCTGTTACTACTGGCCTCTTATATATACACATCTGTTACTACTGGCCTCTTATATATACACACCTGTTACTACTGGCCTCTTATATATACACATCTGTTACTACTGGCCTCATATATATATACCTGTTACTACTGGCCTCTTATATATACACATCTGTTACTACTGGCCTCTTATATATATACACCTGTTACTACTGGCCTCTTATATATACACATCTGTTACTACTGGCCTCATATATATATACCTGTTACTACTGGCCTCTTATATATACACATCTGTTACTACTGGCCTCATATATACACACCTGTTACTACTGGTGTGAGATGTAGAATCTCCTCAGCTAGTTTTCCTAAGTTTCTAGAATAGGCTAGTCGCTCTAGGGACTCTAGAAACTGAAGCTTTCAAATTTACATATACTTGTTGGGTGTCATATGAAAGCTTATGTTAAATGCTGTCAGTTAAAACTAATTAGAGGTCTGTGGTTGCTCTGTGGAGAGAATTACAGAAATTTTTCCTGTTCTGTGAAATAGGGAGAGATTTGAGAGTGGTGTGAGGAGGTAGCATGCCTCAGTGACCGTTACAAGTGGGGGGACGCTGCCTCTTCCCCCCCCCCCCCACCAAGTGAGACGTTGTTGTAGGCCTGCCCCTCCCTGTGACGTCACGCACGCCACCAGGCGAGGGGCCCCTGTGATTGGCTTAGGCACTTCTACTCCTATGTGAGTTTTGGCGCCAATGATTGTTACTGGAAGCGGCACCATGGAGTCGTGCCGGCTTCCTTCTGATTGGTCCAGACAAGGGGGGGGGGGAGATATGGGGATGTGAGTCTCTCTAGCCCGCCAAGAGTTTAGTTTGAATTGGGCAGCCAGGGTGTGAGGAGTGTCAGGTGGGGTGGCGGGTGCCACCCCCCACCACCGTTTATCGCTCCTGTCGTTCAGTTTATTCATCTTGCATGGCACTCCAGCCACCCTGGGTGTGTCGAAGCCCAAATTCGCGTGAAACTGGGACTGATAAATACAGGACAGTGAAATAGCCTCAGAGACAGTGATCACCCATGGGGCAGCTACCAGAGCCCCATGGGGTAGCAGGTGGCTCAGAGTATCCTGTATGTTCATGGACAATTGGGTGGAATAATGGGCAGGGCCTACCAGTGTAATTAAGGTGATATTACAGGCCCCTGTTGGACTTTGAATTCCGCCCGACGGCGTCATGTGGCGTTGACGCTGGCCATTGTCATCCTTGACACCCCAGTGTAAGAGCGAGTCATGCTCTAGTTTGTTGGGGTGGTGGTGATTCCCCATCCCCATGTATGTATGCCCGTGGCCACCCGGCCGCCCCCAGGCCGCCCGCGGCCACCCGCCGCCCGCCCGGCCACCCACCGGCTCGGCCAGGCCAGGCCACCCCACCCCGCGCACCAGCAAGCCCGGGTGGGGTGCTGTGACGTCACGCGCCACCCGCGGCTACACTCCTGAAGGCCACGCGGGGGCCACATGTTAGGCCACCACCTTTGGCCACTCCCTTGGCCACTTTCCCAGGACAGCCTAGGGCCACATCTTGTCGACGCACGAGGAGCGAGCTAAGTGTTGACAGCCAGGTGGTAAGGACCTGGGAAATGAGAAAATGTGTGGAAGGAAACGTGAGTACTTGAACAGAGTATAACAGTGTCTCAGTATTAGTGGAAATATGGGTAAAGTTGTGTGGCCCCTAACCCGGCCAGGCTAGGGAAGCAGCTGAGACACCTGTCTGTGGCACGTCCAGGTGACTAGTAGAGGAAATACCTGGAGAGGGATATTGTCCACAGTAAATCATGTAGTTAAATATTATATATATATATATATATATATATATATATATATATATATATATATATATATATATATATATATATAGATATATGTGTGTGTAGACTGACTCGAGTCTGGGACCAGTCAGTGTAGAAAGTCATCATATAAATGATCCAGTCGGTCGATTCTGTATAATCGTTCACCCGGATTAGGCCATGGTACCGCATATAAATTATAATCATTAGAGGTAGGCAGGCCAGTGGTGCAGGGTGGTCGGTGGATACCCTGAGGTCTGTGTGGTTAGTGTTACATTTACCTGGTGATATAATTTCATTGATTATATGGAGGCCATTGCCATATGTTTCATTTGCATGTTGCATGTTCTGTGTTGTGTGGTGAGTCAGTAGATGTGATCGCTGACTGATTGCCTAATGATGTCATTAGCATGTGGGGCATGCTGACGGCATCATTATGTTGCAGGTTTGTGCAGTGTTATCAGGTATACTATATTACTGTCCTAGAATTGTGTTGAGGATTTAAGGGGACCCTTTGAGTAATCAGGGAAATCTCAGTCACTTAATGAGAGCGAGCAATTAGTTAATTTGCCTAATTATGGGAGAATTAGCGCCAGCTGTCCGCGTAGAGCGACGGTGCCTTATACCCATGGTGCTGAGGTGGAGGTGGGACTGGCAGACCCAGTGATTGCTAGGAATGAGAGGGTAGAGCTATGACGAGGCCCGCAGTATGTGCGACAGGTGGAAGGGTAGAATGAGAACGAGATAGCACACAGGTGTGGGCTAAGTAGCAGAGGTACGTGGCAACCCGATGTATGTGCGAGAAGTGGAGGTGAAGATCTAAATCAGGTAAACATAGCCCAGTTGAATATTACATACAGGTGGAGGGTGAGCTGCGACACCTGTTTGCTGTGTAAGGTGAGCTGCAGACCCAAGTGTTGCTAGGTGGAGGGTGAGCTGGCAGACCAGTGTTGTAGTGGAGGTGGCTGCAGACCCAGTGTTGCTAGGTGGATGGTGAGCTGGGAGACCCAGTGTTGCTAGGTGGAGGGTTAGCTGTGTAGGCTAGTGTTGCTAGGTGGACGGTGAGCTGGGAGACCCAGTGTGGCTAGGTGGAGGGTGAGCTGGGAGAACCCAGTGTTTCTAGGTGGAGGGTGAGCTGGAGCTCAGTGTTGCTAGGTGGAGGGTGAGCTGGGGACCCATTGTTGGCTAGTGGAGGGTGAGCTGGAGACCCAGTGTTGCATAGGTGGACGGTGAGCTGGCAGACCCAGTGTTGCTAGTGGAGGGTGATCTGGAGACCCAGTGATTTGCTAGGTGGAGGGTTGCTGGCAAACCTGTTGCTAGGTGGAGGGTTAGCGTGGCAGACCCTTGTGGTTGTGGGGGGGGATGAGGATTGGGGTGGGTTTGGTGTTTTTATGTGTTGTGTGTTGCTAGGTGGACGGTTAGCTGGGGGCACAGTGTTGCTAGGTGGAGAGTGAGCTGGCATACCCAGTTTGCTAGGTTGACGGTGGTTGCGACCCAGCGTTGCTAGGTGAGGTTAGCTGGGAGACCCAGGTTGCGAGGTGGAGTGGTTACATGGAGACACAGTGTTGCTAGGTGGAGGTTGAGCTGAGAGACCCAGTGTTGCTAGGTGGAGGTGAGCTGGGAAGGACCCAGTGTTGCTAGTGGACGGTGAGCTGGAGACCCATTGTGCTAGGTGGAGGGTGAGCTGGGATGCGCAGTGTTGCTAGGTGGATGGTGAGCTGGGAGACCCAGTGTTGCTAGGTCACAGACCCAGTGTTGCTAGGTGAGGTTTATGGGAAACCCAAGTGTTGCTATTGGACGGTTACTGGGAGACCCATTTTGCTAGTGGAGGTGAGCTGGGAGAAAAGTGTTGCTAGTGGACGGTGAGCTGGGAGACCCAGTGTTGCTAGGTGGAGGTGATGGAGACCAGTGTTTCTAGGTGAGGGTGCGCTGGGGACCCAGTGTTTTGCTAGTTGACGTTTACTGGGGACCCAGTGGTTGCTAGTTGAGGGTGAGCTGTAGACCCAGTGTTGCTGGTGGACGGTGAGCTTGTAGACCCAGTGTGCTATGTTGAGGTGAGCTTGGAGACCCCCTGTTGCCTAGGTGGACGCGTGGACTGGGAGCCCAGTGTTGCTAGGTGGACGTGGCGGGAGACCATTGTTGTAGTGGAGGGTGAGCTGGTATGACCCAGTGTTGCTAGGGGGACGGTGAGCTGGGAGGGCCAGTGTTGCTAGGTGGACGGTGATCTGGGAGACCCAGTGTTTCTAGGTGGACGTTGATACTGGGCGACCCAGTGTTGCTAGGTGGCGGGTGAGCTGGGAGACCCATCGTTGCTAGTGGAGGGTTGAGCTGGAGGCTCAGGTTGCTAGGTGACTGTGAGCTGGGAGACCCCGTGTTGCTATGTTAGGTTGAGCTTGGAAGACCCAGTGTTGCTAGGTGGAGGTGTGAGCTGGGAGTACCGTGTTGCGAGGGTGGAGGGTTAGCTGGGAGACCCAGTGTTGCTAGGTGTAGGGTGAGCTGGTATACCAGTGTTGCTGTTGGACGGTGAGCTGGGAGACCAGTGTTGCTAGGTGGAGGATGAGCTGGGAGTCCATGTTGCTAGGTTGATGGTTACTAGGGCTCAGTGTTGCTAATTGGAGGGTGATCTGGGAGACCCAGTGGTTTGCTAGGTGGAGGGTGAGCTGGGAGACCCAGTGTTGCTAGGTGGAGGTGAGCTGGGGGCTCAGTGTTGCTAGGTTGCGGTGAGCTGGAGACCCAGTGATGCTAGGTGGACGGTGATCTGGGGAGACCCATGTTGCTAGTGGAGGGTGAGCTGGAGGCCGCAGTGGTTGCTAGGTGGAGGGTGGCTTGGGAGACCCAGTGTTGCAGGTGGAGGGGGGGTGAGCTGGAGCCCTTGTTGCTAGGTGGACGGTGGCTGGAGAACCAGTGTGCTAGGTGGACGGTGTAGTGCTTGGGAGACCCAGTGTTTGCTATGTGGAGGTGAGCTGGGAGACCAAGTTTTGATAGGTGGAGGGTGACTGGGAGCCATTGTTCTTAGGTGTAGGTGACTGGGAGATCCCAGTGTTGCTAGTGAGGGTGTGCTCTTGGAACCCGTGTTGCTAGGTGGAGGGTGAGCTGGTATACCCATGTGCTAGTGGACGGTGACTTGAGAGACCAGTGTTGTCTAGGTGGAGGGTGATCTGGTAGCTCTCAGTGTTGCTAGTGTGGCGGTGAGCTGGGAGGCCCATTGTTGCTAGTGTGAGGGTTGCTGGGGGTCCAGTTTCTAGGGGAGGTTAGCTGGGAGGTCATTGTTTGCAAGTGGACGGTGAGCTGGGAGAGCCAGTGTTGCTAGGTGGAGTGTGAGCTGGGAGGCCAGTGTTGCTAGGTGGAGGGTGGGCTGGGAGGTCCAGTGTTGCTAGGTGAGGGTGAGCTGGATGCTCATGTTTGCTAGTGGACGTGAGCTGGGGAGACTCCATGTTCTAGTTAGTTGAGCTGGGAGACACAGTGTTGCTAGGTGGAGGGTTAGCTGGAGACCCAGTGTTGTCTAGGTGGACGTGAGCTGGGATGCTCAGTGTTGCTAGGTGGACGTGGCGCTGGGATGCTCAGTGTTGCTAGGTGGAGTGTGAGCTGGGAGACCCAGTGTTGCTAGGGAAGTGTGACTGGGAGGCTCAGTGTTGCTAGGTGGAGGGCGAGTTGGGAGGTCCATTGTTGCTAGTGGGGGTGAGCTGGGATGCTCAGTGTTTCTAGGTGGAGGGTGAGTGGGAGGCACCATTGTTGCTAGGTGGAGGTGAGACTGGAGGTCCAGTTTTCTAGGTGGAGGGTGAACTGGAGGTCCAGTGTCATGTTGGACGGTGAGCTCGGATGCTCAGTGTTTCTAGTGGAGGGTGCACTGGAGGTCCAGTGTTTTTGCAGTTGGAGGGTATCTGAGGCCCGGAGTGTTTTGCTAGGTGGGGGTGAGCTGGGAGGTCAGTGTTGTCCTAGGTGGACGTGAGCTTGATGCTCGTGTTTGCTAGTGGAGGGTGAGCTGGAGGTCCAGTGTTGCTAGTGGGTGTGAAGCGGGGATGCTCATTGTGGCTAGGTGGAGGTTGAGCTGGTAGGTCCGTGTTCTAGGTGGAGGGTGAGCTTGAGGTCCCGGTGGTGCTAGGTGGAGGGTGAGCTGTGAGGTCCAGTGTTGCTAGGTGGACGATGAGCTGGGAGGTCCAGTGTTGCTAGGTGGACGATGAGCTGGGAGGTCCAGTGTTGCTAGGTGGACGATGAGCTGGGAGGTCCAGTGTTGCTAGGTGGACGATGAGCTGGGAGGTCCAGTGTTGCTAGGTGGACGATGAGCTGGGAGGTCCAGTGTTGCTAGGTGGACGATGAGCTGGGAGGTCCAGTGTTGCTAGGTGGACGATGAGCTGGGAGGTCCAGTGTTGCTAGGTGGACGATGAGCTGGGAGGTCCAGTGTTGCTAGGTGGACGATGAGCTGGGAGGTCCAGTGTTGCTAGGTGGAGTGTGAGCTGGGAGGTCCAGTGTTGCTAGGTGGAAGTTGAGCTGTGAGGTCCAGTGTTGCTAGGTGGGGTGGCTGGAGGTCCAGTGTTTGCTATGTGGAGGGTGAGCGGGAGGCCGCAGTGTTGCTACCTGGACGGTGAGCTGGGGTCCTGGTGTGGCTAGTGGAGGGTGAGACCTCTCCACATGTCCTTGCAAACTCTCTAATGTGTGACTGTTTAGATGTTCCCTCTATTAGTTCCGGATCATCTCCTGGCTCTAATATGATGACCTCCTGGACTCTCTATATTATTCCTCACACACTTCCTTATCGTTAGTTGAAATCTGTCTGCCCTATCCCTCATATGCTTACTGTTCCTTCACTGTTTTTTACTGTTGATATTGCTGTGCAGCAATTTGGGTTGAGTCTTTTCCTTTCTTGCGATGTCGTTTTTGTATTGCTCTTCTGCCTCTCTTTTCACCTTGATATTCATTCCCTGGCTCTCTGTATCAATCTTTGCTCTCTAGTTCCTGTTTATTTCTTAAAGTTTTTTATACTATTGTACTTAGATGCTTTGCAGGAATTACATCTCGGATTATACCGAGTTCCTTATTATGCATTTCTTTGTGTTTTTTCGTTTAAACTGGGACCACTAGGCCCTCTGGCCTCCATTTCACTCGGCGTGGGTAGTCAAGTAACTTAGGCTCTCCATGGTCCGTGCATCTCTATAGTTCTTTTTCTCCTACTGGCGACAAATTAATCAGGGAAGCATGGTGTGGCGGAACACGGAGGCATGGTGCATGAACCAGGGAGGCATAGGGTGGTGGAACATGGAGGCATGGTGTGGGTGGAACAGATCACGGATTGGTGTGGAGGAACATGGAGGCCATTGGGGTGGTGGAACCGGGAGGCAATGGGGTGGGAACGGGAGGCATGGGGTGGGGACACGGGAGGCATGGTGTTGTGAAAAGGGGCTGGTGTGGTGGAACAGGGATGCTGTGTGGAGGAACAGGGAGGCATGGGGTGTTGGATACAGGGGAGGCATGGGGTGGTGGAACAGGTAGGCAGGGGTGGCTGGACAACAGTGACGCATGGTGCTGGTGGAAACAGGGAGGCATGGTGTGTAGGAACAGTGGGAGGCATGGGGTGGTCTGAACGTGAGGCATGGTGTGTGGCACATGGGAGGCAATTGGGGCTTGGTAGGAACAATAGGACGTCCTCAATAGGTGATGGCAGGCCAGGAGCTGGGGGTGGTTGTAACAGGGAGCCCTTAAGGGGTGAGGGTGGGTGGTGGAACGGATTCATGGTGTGTGAACGAGGAGCATGGGTGGAACAGGGAGGCCGGATTGGTAGACAAGGGGCCATGGGGTGGTGGAAACCAGGGAGGCATGCGTGTGGGGAACCGTGAGTCATGGGGAGGTGAACAGCGGAGGCTGGTGTGAGAGACACGGTAGGCATGTTGTGGTACAGACACACTGGCGCGCACTGTCGTTGTTTGAGCAGGGAGCATGGATGTGAAACACAGGGAGGCCTGGTGTGGTAAGGAACAGGGGGCCATGGTGGGTGGAACAGAGGCAGGTGTGGAGGAACAGGGGGCATGGTGGCTGGAACAGGGAGGCATGGTGTGGGAGAACAGGGACGGCTCGGTGTGGGGAACAGTACGCATGGTGTAGGATGACAGCGGGAATGGCATGGATTGTGCGTGGAGGAAGAGGGAGGCATGGCGTGGAGGAACAGTGACGGCATACTTGGGTGGAGGAAATTGGGCGGCCTGGTCATACTGCTTGAATCGGAAGACTCAGTGGCTACACTGGATGTAGCCAAGGCAAACAAACAATGATGGAGGATACATTTAAACAACGTATGCTGTTTGGAGTAATACGCAAATGCATTCAATTCATTGTGGAGGAACAGGGAGGCATGGTTTTGGAGGAACAGGGAGGCATGGGTGGATGAACCGGACGGCATGGTGTGTAGAAACAGGGAGTCAGGTATGTGGAGGAACAGGGAGGCATAAGTGTGTGGAACAGAGCGAGGAGGCATGGGGGGAGGAAGGGGGATGGTGTGGAGGAAAGGGGGCATGGTGTGGGACCAGGGAGGCATGTTTTGGAGGAACAGGGAGGCATTGTGTGGGGACAGGGAGGCATGGTGTGGGGGAAGGGAGGCACTGGGGGGGTGAAGGAAGGCGGGTGTTGAAAGGACAGGGAGACCTGGAATGTGGTGAAAGTGATGCATGGTGTGGAGGAAACAGAGGAGGCATGGATGTGTTGAACAGGGAGGCAACTAGGGTGTGGGGCACAGGGAAGGCATGGTGTTGGAACAGGGATGCATGTTGTGGAGAACAGGCGGCATTTGTGGGGAACGTGGAGGCCATGGTGTGGAACCATGAACAGTGGGCACTGGTTCTTGGGAGAAACACAGGGAGGCATTTCTTGTGTGGGAGTACAGGGAGTCATGTGTGGTGGAACAGGGATGGGCAATAAGTTTGTTGTATCCCTGGGGAAAAAAGGACTGAGGGAGTCATTGTTTGGATGGAACCGGGAGCTGGTGTAGGAGGGACAGGAGGCTGGTGGGGATGGTTGGACAGTGAGGCATGGTTGAGGGAAACAGGTGTGAAGGCATAGTGTGGGGACAGGGAGGCATGGTTTTGGAGGACAGTTACGTCGCTGGTCAAATTTGCGTTGAGTGGGGGAACTATGGGAGGCATCTGGTGTGGAAGGAACATGGGAGGCATTGCGTGTGGGTGATCTTCCTCTCATCATCAAGAAATAAATAGATAAAAGAAACACACGTATCTTGGATGGAGTTCACGGAGAAGTGAGTAGATTCCACCACACCAGCGCATCCCTGTTCCTTGCCACACCTCATGCCTTGTTCCCCTGTTTCCCTCCTCTCCACCCTAGCCCCTCGTCACCACACCATGCCTCCCTGTTCCCCACACCATGCCTCCCTGTTCCTCCACACCATGCCTCCCTGTTCCCCCACACCATGCCTCCCTGTTCTCCACAACCATGCTTCCCTGTTCCACCACACCATGTCTCCCTGTTCCACCACACCATGTCTCCCTGTTCCACCACACCATGCCTCCCTGTTTCCCCCACACCATGCCTCCCTGTTCCCCCACACATGCCTCCCTGTTCCTCCACACAATGCCTCCCTGTTCCCCCACACCATGCCTCCCTGTTCCTCCACACCATGCCTCCCTGGTCCCCACACCATGCCTCCCTGTTCCTCCACACCATGCCTCCCTGTTCCCCCACACCATGCCTCCCTGTTTCCTCCACACCATGCCTCCCTGTTCCCGCACACCATGCCTCCCTGTTCCTCCACACCATGCCTCCCTGTTCCCCACAACCTGCCTCCCTGTCCTCCACACCATGCCTCCCTGTTCCCCCACACCATGCCTCCCTGTTCCCCCACACCATGCCTCCCTGTCTCTCCACACCATGCCTCCCTTTCCTCTCACTCCTGCCTCCCTGTCCCCCACACCATGCCTCCCTGTTCCTCCACACCTATCCTCCCTGTTCCTCCACCCCATGCATCCCTGTTCCACCACCCATGCCTCCCTGTTACTCCACCCCGTCCTCTCACTGTTCCTCCACACCATGCCTCCGTGTTCCTCCACCCCATGCCTCCCTGCACCAACACCATCCCCCTGTTCCTTCCACACCATGCCTGCTTCTTCCTCACACCATGCCTCCCTATTCCTCCACACACATGCCTCCCTGTTCCTCCACACCATGCTGCTTCTTCCTCCACACCATGCCTCCCTATTCCTCCACCCCATGCCTCCCTGGTTCCTCCACGCCATGCCTCCCTCTTCACCACACCTGCCTCCCTGTCCTCCACACCATGCGCCTGTTCCTCCACACCATGCCTCCCTTTTCCTCCACCCCATGCCTCCCTTTTCCTCCACCCCATGCCTCCCTGTTCCTCCACACCATGCCTCCCTGTTCCACCTCCCCATGCCTCCCTGTTCCTCCACACCATGCCTCCCTGTTCTACCACTCATGCCTCCCTTGTTCCACACCCCATGCCTCCCTGTTCTACCACACCATGCCTCCCTGTTCCTCCACACCATGCCTCCCTGTTCCACCTCCCCATGCCTCCCTGTTCCACCCCACACCATGCCTCCCCGTTCCACCACCCCATGCCTCCCTGCGTTCTACCACTCCATGCCTCCCTGTTCCCCCACCCCATGCCTCCCTGTTCCACACCACACCAATGCCCTCCCTTTTCCACACCCCCATGCCTCCCTGTTCCCACCACCCATGCCTCCTGTTCCTCCACACCATGCCTCCCTGTTCCACCACCCCATGCCTCCCTGTTCCACCACACCCATGCCTCCCTGTTCCACACCACCCATGCCTCCCTGTTCCTCCCACCCATGCTTCCCTGTTCCACCACACCATGTCTCCCTGTTCCACCACACCCATGCCTTCCCTGTTCCACCACCCCATGCCCCCTTTCCACCACCCCATGCCTCCCTGTTCCTCCACACCATGCTTCCCTGTTCCACCACACCATGCCTCCCTGTTCCACCACACCATGCCTCCCTGTTCCACCACCCCATGCCTCCCTGTTCCACCACCCCATGCCTCCCTGTTCCACCACCCCATGCCTCCCTGTTCCTCCACACCAAGCCTTCCTGTTCCACCACACCATGCCGCCATGTTCCACCACCCTATGCCTCCCTGTTCCTGCACCCCATGCCTCCGTGTTCCTCCACACCATGCTTCCCTGTTCATCTTCGCCAGTAGGAGAACAAGAACTACATAGAGATGCAGAACATGGAGAGCTAAGTTACTTGACTACATCACGCCGACGTGTAAGGAGGCAGCAGGCTAGTTGGTCCCAGTTCAAACGAAGAAAAAACAAAAGAAATGCAAATAAGGAACTCGTGTATAATCCGAGATGTAATCTGGCAAAGCAATCTAAGTACAATAGTATAAAAAACTTTAGAAATAACGGACACTAGAGAGCAGAGAGTGATACAGCGAGCCAGGAATGAATACGTCAAGGTGAGAGAGAGGCAGAAATTCAGAGCGAAAATTAAATAGCAAGTAAGGCCCAGACCTCCAGATTGCTGCACAGCCACATCAAAAGAAAAACATCAGTGAGGAACAGTAATGATACCTGAGGATAGGTGCAGACAGATTCACTACTAACTATAAGGAGTGTGTGAGGAACTAAATAAGAGAGTCCAGGAGGTCATCATATTAGAGCCAGGAGATGATCCGGAACTAATAGAGGAACATCTAACCAGGCACCATTAGAAGAGTTTGTCAAGACCAGTGGAGAGGTCTCACCTCCACCTAGCCACACTGGACCTCCCAGCTCACCGTCCAGGTAGCAACACTGGGCCATCCCAGCTCACCCTCCACCTAGCACCACTGGACCTCCCAGCTCACCCTCCACCTAGCAACACTGGACCTCCCAGCTCACACTCCACCTAGCAACACTGGACCTCCCAGCTCACCCTCCACCTAGCAAAACTGGACCTCACAGCTCCCCCTCCACCTAGCAACACTGGGCCTCCCAGGTCACCCTCCACCTAGCACACTGGACCTCCCAGCTCACCCTCCACCTAGAAACACTGAGCATCCCAGCTCCCGTCCACACTAGCAACACTGGGTCTCCCAGCTCACACTCCACCTAGCAACACTGGGCCTCCCAGCTTACCCTCCACCTAGCAACACTGAGTCATCCCAGCTCACCGTCCACCTGGCAACACTGAGCATCCCAGCTGACACTCCACCTAGCATCACTGGGCTCCCAGCTCACCGTCCACCTAGCAACACTGGGCCTCCCAGCTCATCCTCCACCTAGCAACACTGGACCTCCCAGCTCACCCTCCACCTAGCAACACTGGACCTCCCAGCTCACCCTCCACCTAGCAACACTGAGCATCCAGCTCACACTCCACTAGCCACACTGGACATCCCAGCTCACCCTCCACCTAGCAACACTGAGCATCCCAGCTCACCGTCCACCTAGCAACCACTGGACCTCCCAGCTCACCCTCCACCCTAGCAACACTGGGCCTCCCAGCTCATCCTCCACCTAGCAACACTGGACCTCCCAGCTCACCCTCCACCTAGCAACACGAGCATCCGAGCTCACCGTCCACACAGCAACACTGGACCCTCCAGCTCACCTCCACCTAGCCACACTGGACCTCCCAGCTCACCCTCCCCCTAGCAACACTGGACCTCCCAGCTCACCTCCACCTAGAAACACTGAGCATCCCAGCTCACCCTCCACTAGCCACACACTGGACCATCCCACTCGCCCTCCACCTAGCAACATGAGCCTCCAGCTCACCCTCCACCTAGCAACACTGAGCATCCCAGCTCACCGTCCACCTAGCAACACTGAGCATCCCAGCTCACCGTCCACCTAGCAACACTGAGCATCCCAGCTCACCGTCCACCTAGCAACACTGGGTCTCCCAGCTCACCGTCCCCCTAGCAACACTGGGTCTCCCAGCTCACACTCCACCTAGCAACACTGGGTCTCCCAGCTCACCGTCCCCCTAGCAACACTGAGCATCCCAGCTCATCCTCCACCTAGCAACACTGGACCTCCCAGCCCACCCTCCACCTAGCAACACTGGGCCTCCCAGCTCACCGTCCACCTAGCAACACTGGTCCCCGAGCTCACCGTCCACCTAGCAACACTGGACCTCCCAGCTCACACTCCACCTAGCAACACTGGACCTCCCAGCCCACCCTCCACCTAGCAACACGGGCCTCCCAGCTCACCGTCCCCCTATCAACACTGAGCCTCCCAGCTCACCCTCCACCTAGCAACACTGGTCCTCAGCTCATCCTCCACCTAGCAACACTGGTCTCCCAGCTCACCCTCCACCTAGCAACACTGTGTCTCCCAGCTCCCCTCCCCCTAGCAACACTGGGTCTCCCAGCTCACCATCCACCTAGCAACACTGCGCATCCCAGCTCACCCTCCACCTAGCAACACTGGGTCTCCCAGCTCACACTCCACCTAGCAAAACTGGGTCTCCCAGCTCACCGTCCACCTAGCACACTGGGTCTCCAGCTCACCGTCCACCTAGCAACACTGGCCTCCCAGCTCACCCTCCACCTAGCAACACTGGGTCTCCCAGCTCACACTCCACCTAGCAACACTGCGCATCCCAGCTCACCCTCCACCTAGCAACACTGGGTCTCCCAGCTCACCGTCCACCTAGCAACACTGGGTCTCCCAGCTCACCGTCCACCTAGCAACACTGAGCCTCCCAGCTCACCCTCCACCTAGCCACACTGGGTCTCCCAGCTCACCATCCACCTAGCAACACTGGGTCTCCCCGCTCACCCTCCCACTTAGCAACACTGAGCCTCCTAGCTCACCCCTCCACCTAGCAACACTGCGCATCCCAGCTCACCCTCCACCTAGCAACACTGGGGTCTCCCAGCTCACCGTCCACCTAGCAACACTGGGTCTCCCAGCTCACCGTCCCCCTAGCAACACTGGGTCTCCCAGCTCACCGTCCACCTAGCAACACTGGGCCATCCCAGCTCACCCTCCACCTAGCAACACTGGGTCTCCCAGCTCACCGTCCCCCTAGCAACACTGGGTCTCCCAGCTCACCGTCCACCTAGCAACACTGAGCCTCCCAGCTCACCCTCCACCAGCACACTGGGCCTCCAGCTCACCCTCCACCTAGCACCACCGGGTCTCCGAGCTCACCGTCCACCTAGCAACACTGGTCTCCCAGCTCACCGTCCACCTAGCAACACTGGGCCATCCCAGCTCACCCTCCACCTAGCAACACTGGGTCTCCCAGCTCACCCTCCACCTAGCAACAATGCGGTCTCCCAGCTCACCGTCCACCTAGCAACACTGGGGCTCCCAGCTCACCGTCCCACCTAGCAACACTGGGTCTCCCAGCTCACCCTCCACCTAGCAACACTGGGTCTCCCAGCTCACCGTCCACCTAGCAACACTGGGTCTCCCAGCTCACCCTCCACCTACCAACACTGGGTCTCCCAGCTCACCGTCCACCTAGCAACACTGGGTCTCCCAGCTCACCCTCCACCTAGCAACACTGGGTCTCCCAGCTCACCCTCCACCTAGCAACACTGGGTCTCCCAGCTCACCGTCCACCTAGCAACACTGGTCTCCCAGCTCACCCTCCACCTAGCAACACTGGGGTCTCCCAGCTCACCGTCCACCTAGCAACACTGGGTCTCCCAGCTAACCCTCCACTAGCAACACTGGGTTCTGCCAGCTCACCGTCCACCTAGCAACACTGGGTCTCCCAGCTCACCATCCACCTAGCAACACTGGGTCTCCCAGCTCACCCTCCACCTAGCAACACTGGGTCTCCCAGCTCACCGTCCACCTAGCAACACTTGGGTCTCCCAGCTCACCCTCCACCTAGCAACACTGGGTCTCTCAGCTCACCCTCCACTTAGCAACACTGGGTCTCCCAGCTAACCCTCCACCTAGCAACACTGGGTCTCCAGCTAACCCTCCCACCTAGCAACACTGGGTCTGCCAACTCACCGTTCCCACCTAGCAACACTGGGTCTGCCAGCTCACTCTCCACCTAGCAACACTGGGCCTCCCAGCTCACCGTCCACCTAGCAACACTGGGTCTGCAGCTCACCCTCCACCTAGCAACACTGGGTCTGCCAGCTAACCCTCCACCTAGCAACACTGGGTCTGCCAGCTCACCCTCCACCTAGCAACACTGGGTCTGCCAGCTCACCGTCCACCTAGCAACACTGGGTCTCCCAGCTCACCCTCCACCTAGCAACACTGGGTCTCCCAGCCCACCCTCCACCTAGCAACACTGAGCCTCCAGCTCACCCTCCACCTAGCAACACGGGGTCTCCCAGCTCACCCTCCACCTAGCAAAACGGGTCTCCCAGCTCACCGGCCACCTAGCAACACTGAGCCTCCCAGCTCACCCTCCACCTAGCAACACTGTGTCTCCCAGCTCAACCCTCCACCTAGCAACACTGGGTCTGCAACAGCTCACCCTCCACCTAGCACCTGGGTCTGCCAGCTCACCCTCCACCTCGCAACACTGGGTCTGCCAGCTCACCCTCCACCTAGCACCACTGGTTCTGCAGCTCACCCTTCCACCTAGCAACACTGGGTCTCCCAGCCC